>MU001988.1:0-54392 GCA_010093585.1 Melanomma pulvis-pyrius CBS 109.77
AGCGATGTGTCAATCTGTTATCACTTCGAATCTTTGATCGTTGTTCTTCTTCGATGACTTAGGATGATCTTTCTATTCACTGCAGTCTTCTCTTTTGTTGAGGCTCAGCTCACGTGCTTCGCCAATGGCTGTTATTCCCAGAAGGGCTCATTTTACTAGCTATTTTCTCAGGTTCTGTGAATCCTTGTCATTGCTTACTCATTTCATTATGGCCTATATATACTGTAGTTAGTCCCTCCTTAATACAATCAACTCAGTTCCACTACTCCGATTTGCCATCTATTTGCTCCAACCCTCCACAACATCTTTGGATGCCAGAATCCTATTCAAGATGCCCTTTTTTTTGGTACTAGGAGTGTACGAAACTCTCAACATCAAGTACTTCATTCTCGATTTTCATATTTTCCCAGGCTTTCGACGTGCTCCTGGCGTTGGCAACTCATTGATCACGATGCAGGTCCGGCTAGCACGATTTACAGTCTCAACTATCTTAGTATGAACGGCAATATTGTTCTCAATCCATTATATGGCGATGCGCGGTTGTCCAATATAGCTAGTGATAGTGGTTGGCAGGATCAGGAATCCATACAGATTAAGATCGGCGTTGCGACGAATTTCCTGGCCCTTTCTCTGGCCGTGTTCCCTGCAGCGACTGCTGCGGTTTTGTTGGCGAGAATGAAGAAAAAGATAACCCGTATAAGTCCCCTAATAGTAATGCTGGAATGTTTGGCTAACGTACTGAATAGATATGGCTTGTGGTAGCTGTGACAGCGCTCTCTTTTCCAACGCCCTTCCGCATCATCGTCGTAACGCATTACGTGTTTAGGAATTAGAACATTGTGGCCGACCCTCGAGACTGGCTCGCTTGGTACGATACATTCGATCTTAATGCTTAATGAAAATGATCATAGCTATCCCAGGACTGACGATGGATTCTTCGACGGACAACAGTGGATGAGCTCCAGGATGTTAAGGCAGTGCTTGGACTATTGGGGATTGTGCTGGCTGCGATGCTGATCTAATGCGGGAAGAGAAACTTGATTGCAGAGAGAATGGTGTAAATGCGGTGAGAGAAATTTCACTGTTTGTCAAGTAAGCCAAATTCTGACGCAGGGCAATCTTTTTCCTTTCACGCGTCCTAGCTTGGGTGACTTAGAGCTCTCACTCGTCTATGTTGCTTTGGCACTTTGACATACACACGCCATTCTTCTTTTCACAATCTTCAAATTCCGACAGTACCGCATGAATGCCTTGCTATTAGTGGTTTAGTCGACTTGGGGTGTGACATGCCTGCTGAGGATCTTGCGAAAATAAACCTGGAAAATCTAAAAATAGAATAGAATTTCTCAGAATGATTCCGGGCGCGTGGGAAATCGTAAAGGCTGAGAATAACTTAACAAATGTACTAATATTAATGATATTTTGATTCGTTTGCTACAAAGGAAAGAGTATGGGAGAAGATCAAATCTTCTCCTCTATGCGCAAATGCAATTATCCCATGCAGGCCATGCATTTAAAGGCATCGGTTCAACCCGAACCGGCCAAGCAACCTAGAACCCCGTCGCCTTAACTCCTTATAAGATGGATAGGAAAAATGTCAGAAGTATATACAGGATAAGGATCTCTCCTCAAGTTACAACTCAGATATTTCCTCAACATCGGCAGGAAGGTCGATGGGATCATTGTACCGGTCGTCCCATGTGGTTCCGTTTACGCAAAACGTGCCGGCGCCCTCAGGTGTTTCTGACACGTAGCGGAAGGGGTAATTAGCAGCCGGCATGTCGTATAGAATCCAATCCAGCACCTCTGCGACGGCATCGCCCTTTTCTGGTGCACATACGCCGCTTCCGGATTGCGGAACGGGACCATAGACTTCGCAGAACTGGAAGAAGACGCCGCCTTCGCGGCCATTGATTTTGTGCTCCAAGAGGATCTTAGAGGATTCTGATAGGGAGTCTTCGGCGTCGTAGTGTTCGTTGATAGGAGTGAAGTGGAGGTAGTCACTATGGTGGGTTAGCAATCGATTCTCCAAAAAGGGAAGCTGATAGACTTACTCTCCATCAAACTCAGGTTCCAGTTCTAGTTTGGCTATTGAGAGAACATTGCTCTGAACTGAAGATGCGCCAGCGCACTTGCTGGAGGCTGAACCGCTAAGAAGGTCGTCGCTTGAATGAAGAGAGTTGCGGAACACGGCCTGATCGGCGTAGGGAATGATGTTTGCGGAGACCGCACCGGCTATCAAGGTAAGCGAAAGGAACAACATTTTGAAGACGGCGTCGTAGAGTAAAAGAATGTAGATGGTAAAGAGTAGATGGCGAAGAGAATGGATTGTTCTGTTGGATGGTGGTTGCGAAAAGACACCACGTTCGTGGGTTCTTATGGGCCGGCGTCAGCCCCGCCTGTGCCGCATCAGCAACTTCGCTGTGCCGCACTCAGCCTCAGCGCTTGGAATATCGCAAACCGGCCCGGCGGAGCTTATTTGCCGATCTCGGACCTCTTTCATACACTGCTACGCGCCAGGGTCCTAACGGCGATCCTATCGCCTTGTACATTCCCGACCCCACGGCCCGAGATGAGACTTGGCTGCGCATCATCACGCAGCGATTCACCTAATTTCTTGGGGTGGGATTACATTCAAAACGTTCGGTTTGCGACCGTAGCGGACGACCCATCAGCAAGAAAGCGCGGTAATTAATATGGCAAAGGTATACAATGCCGAAGTCATAATGATCTCGTCACACAATAGAATTAAAAATGAATGAATATAGCTCAGAGTCGGGGTTCTGTATTGTTCTCATTTCTTCTTCGTTCAATTAAATCTGGAAATGCAATCCATCCAACAGGCAATCTTTAGAACACCACGTGTCTCTCGTTTATAGCACAGCTTACTTACTGTTACCCTTGTACGAACCAAGCGCGTGCGGGGAAGACTGTATTTCAATATATTGAAAAATCTAGCAGATTCTTTAGATTTTGTATAGTAGTAGAAAGTGCATTTCTATGCCTATATATTACTCCTTCTATTTGTTTTTCACTTTACTAGCTTCTTAATTTTAAGTGTGCTACTAGTGTATGCATTAATATGAGTCTTGGGATTTTTACATACATTTTTTTTAGGCTGACTTGCCTTATTGCAGTAAACATCCTCTTGCTAGGCGCTTTGAACCTGTTATAGCTTCCGTTGGCCAACATATTCAGCAACGCCCAATTACTTTACTTGGTATTCTTTTGTTGACGATTCTCCGTGTAGGTAGGACTTGCGACGAGCTTTCGAAGTCTGCTAGCCGCACGAGCCTTGATCGGTGCTGGAGGAGGACCGGCAGATGCGGTTACGCCCGACATAGTCGGTGAAATATTCTTCGTGCATCAGCGAGGCAGAGTAATGGTAATCTAGGCCTATGTGATGATAATACATGAATCTATGGCTGACATTCCCCAGGCCGTACATACTGTATTCGTCGCGGCTGGATCCATCGATGGTTCCATCTCAGGCGGCCTTCTATGACTACACTAGACTAACGTTATATTCGCTGCTTCTACCTTTATTGTGCGCCTTTCTGCCCAGCCCGAAATGCTATATCGTCTTAGCATCTCTACAAGCAGCTTCTCTTCCCTCGTCATTTGTGAGAAGCCTACGGAGTAGGTGACCAAGAACACACTCAAGATGGACACTGTCTCGTCCACATATCGTCCGTATACGTTATCTAGATCTCTCAAGCTCCTGACCTGTCGTTCAGGATTTGCAAACAAATGTCTCTCCCCATTCCTCGTTCTTCGGCTGCCTAGTTAGTGTATGGCTCATATTCCTCTGGTACGCCGACCTCGTCGGGTCAATTGTGGTATGGGCACCCTCGGCCCGCAACTCATTTCCGCACCCCATTACCTCTGGGGCAAGGATTCAGGGTTGATAAATGTCGGTCACTTGATTAGAACCTTCTTGGAATACCTATATGCGTACTTCAGCGCAGACTGAACCACGAATAGCTTGGCAGAGGAAGATACGCATGGACTCAGCAAACCAGAGTTCAGACTCATAACCGCGCTACCCAGTCTATTCATCGTCATGTCTGGGCTCCGAGTCTTCAAGTTCATTTCCGAGAATCTGTCATCCACAGCATGGGTTGGGTTTCAATTCAGCATCGGCAAACACGCCGGATGTCGGCGGGAACCTTGGGTTGTCTTCTTCGAGCCTGACTTGAGACACACGTCTTTCTTCTCCACCTTGCCATTGCTATATGCTGGAGTGGCAGCTGAGAACTGCGTCGCATTAAAGGTAGAACGACACTTTTGATCCTGCATAGAACATAATTAAATGAAGCTCCTGTATTTTGCTAGACAACAGTTTGCACGCACTCCCATCCTTGCTCTGAACTCTGCTTCCGCAAAGCCTAAACACCGACATCTTCACCGTCCTTTCTTCTGATCGGACTCGAGAGTTCCTCATAGGATGCATGGAACTGTTGCAAAAGACGCACGTTAAGCCAGAATCTCTAATAGTGGCCGCCCGCTTTGCGTTTAGTGGAGTCTCGCCGTACAGATCCGTCCCCCCCTGCTCGGATTGCTAGCGCCAACTAATTTGCAAAGGGGTTTTCTCTTGTAAAATATTCAAGTGTGCTAGTGCGAGCCCCGAAGGGAGTGTTGACGCTAGTAATCCGAGCAAAAGGGCTGGGGGGACTGTATACTCCAGATTTGGTCCTCGTTACCGAAATCGTGATGAAGGAGTTATGCGTGCTTCAGCAATCCGTACGATTTTAAGTTAGATCCGTGATAGTGGCAGACGCGAAGAAGAGCACCAGAGTTTCCACTGTCCTCACCGAATTAGAAAGACCAAAATTGGACGATCAAGGTAATAGCCCAAGGCAGTGCCGACGCCGTCATACAGCTGATGAACCCATATCGCTTTGTCCCTTCTAGAAAGAATAACCAACCCAGTCTTCACCCTCTCGACCATAACATCGCTTGACCACTCCATCAACCTTCTCTCCATCTCCACACCCTTCTGACCCCAGCTTGCCTCAAATGCGGTATTTGTTAGGTGGAACAAGCATATGGGATACGTGAAACAATCACCGGTTCCCGAATTGCTTGTTACCAGTCAGCGTCACTCTCCGAGACTTTTAGATAAGTCATTCGTCCCGTGATTTATGTTTCAAAAAGAGTCATCGTAGTCATTAGGGTTCTTGTTCACTTAGTAAAAGTCATCGTAGCCATTTTTCACGGTTAGTTTCGATCCATGCGGGCTACGGAGACTGAATGGAGCAGAAGTGAGGGAATCACAGGGAAAGGAGGGGAAATGTTTGCCCCTTATTTGCCGCTCTTGTAATAGTACAAGCATTGATACTGTGAATTTAATGTCACGCGGCGTAGATCAGACAAACCAATTGCCACGGTACGCGTGAAGGGTTTGCTGGACGGATGTACTTAAGAGCTGGAGGCAGTGGCTGGGAGTTCTAACAACGGAACATCTTGTACTCGTCCCATCTCCATTGGTTCTGCCAGAACGTCTGGGAATCAGTTCACTGGTAAGGTCGCTTTTGTTCACGCTCTATCTCGGTTCGCTTTCCAACATGAGTTCTCCAATCAGTACAAACACGAACTACTCTCCAACCTTTGGCCTGGTGCACGACCATCCATCTATCCTGAACAGACTTCAAGTGGACGATCATTCATCTGATCAGAAAAAACTTCACCGCTGGTCGTCAAGGCTTATCTTCCCAGATCTTCAAAGCAACGACGTCTACAAAGATGTGTGCTCTTCTGACCCGCGCAAGCTCTCTCAGATTGCCAAAGACGCATACTGGCAAATGATGTCAGACTTCTTCAAAGATCCACCCACGCATTACCTCAGTCGGCCTAAAGTTATGACGGCGCTTGCTGTAGGAAATGAGATATACCTTTCCTCTTCTCTAAAGGGGGGTCTCTTCCTACTGCACGCAAGGGACATGAAAAATCCGTAAGCCTTAACCTTCCTTTATTGAGTTTTAACGCTAATGAACACAGCGTGTATTCTGAGCTGCACCAGTGTCATGTTGACCTGCAACAGCAGTTCAAAGACAACAAACTTACCGTAGATCACATGAATTCAGCCAACTGTGTACGTATCTTTTTTGCGGTAATTTTCTCGCATTTATGCCATTGAATTAAAACTCCAGGTCGAAAGGTCAGAGACTTACAAACCCAGCAGGGCGAAATTCTTGCTTTATACGCCTACTTCGCCGCACACAACGACGACATCGAGGGTGCCATTGACCGGCTGCGAGACAGTCACATTGTCACAGTAAGAGTTGGAGTGAATTGGAAGAGAAGCAATAAAGGCTCACCCTTTCCATACGAACGCGTTGTCCGGTAAGCATTCGACCCACCTAGGTGACATATTTTTGCACAGTACTGTGAAATAGGGTTTGGCTAATAATTTACTTAGGGTGAACCCTTGTGGAACTACCGACGATAGGTTTAAGGGCAATAAAATCGTCGGGTGCTTTCAGCTTTTGCGCAGATTCGGGGTTATCCCCATTTTGGAGTGGGATCTTGAGAATCTCCCGACAGATGCTAGAAGGGCACAGGAAGAGTTCGTGATTCTGGACTACAACAGATCTAGGATGACCATCAGCCATGTACCAATATCTTGCATCAAGGAAAGTACAGCAACGGAATCTGGGCTCGGAACATCTTGATTTTGAAGCTATTGGGCTGGGATAGTAGAGAGTAGATAGACTGGAAGTGAAGAAAGCGCATTGTTGTTCTTTGTCAATATTGTCCAATAACTATGACTTTCAAAAACTTCTGTATTGCCCTTTTGCATTATTAGCGCCTCTATTTCTGAATTGGTTTTCCATCCGACAATACATACAGAGAAATCCATGGCGTGGCGCTGGTAAATCATGTCATTATAACTAAAATGAATGATGAAGACACATTTGACGAACGTATTCGAAGTATTAGCTTACAGAAAAAGCTCGCAAGGTTAAACAAAAGAGTCTCTTGGGTATACTAATCGCTCTAGAAACAACCCAATTTGTCCTAATATTGACCAAGAATTTGACCTATTCTACACCTCATTAGACTAGGAGAAGGCATTTCGTCCACGTATGGGTTCATCCATTGAGTCCAGGCGTTATCAGTAGGAGGAAAGATCATATTGATATCTTGAGAGTATGGAAAATTAATTATAGTACAAAAGGCTCGAAGCCATGTCGCCCAGGTGTAACAACCAATCATGCTGTCCTTCCACGACCAGGGGACGGCACTGTCCGTCCAAACATGTCGGTGACAACCTAGGCGATAACAATGACTGCTGGGTCAAAATCGATTCTTGCTTATTGTCTCTTCAACCGATGCTCGTGATATATTGATCCCACCAATCATCTGAGAGGCTGACCTCCCCACATTCTAGACCATTTTCCTTACAGACACGTTTGAAAAATGTCTTTGCCACATTTGGGGTCTCGGCTCCTAGGGCCAAGTGCAAAGTCTTCAGACATGGGGTGCCTTCCTTCCACTGTTCTCCCTCTATGAACTCAAGAAGCATTGGTACGAAGGAAGATCCACGCCATGGTCCCCAAACGCTTTCATGGGTGTCCTCCCCAAATGTCATATTTATGAGACTGCGCGGTAGAGCATCTACGAGCTTGGGTGCCTTTGTTGGGTCCCAACCAAGGAGAATGTCGTGGGGAATGATTAGGGTTCTCAGTTTAGACAAGTGACTGACGGAACAATTGTTGAACACCCACCGGTGAGCAAATGCGGTCGAGACCTCATCGAGATCATATGTAATTTCGAGTCGAGTAAGAGTGTCTTGAACAGGAATGAGCTGATTGTGAAGCCGCTGTGCATCGACAGACCCCGGCTTAAAAGCAGTAAATTGATCAACTACCATATCGTAGAAAAGGGTTGTAAGGTTCCGAGTGTGGGGAAGTAGTCTGTCCAAGTTATCAAATCTCTTTGCTCTTATGATCCGTATTGTCTTGATCATTCCTGCGAGTACTGTAGATTCCGAGATTGTGCGTTCCAATGCCTGAACCTGCCGATCAATTTCCCGAACCTGGTCCAGAACTGTACTATGATATTGATTCCACCATACAATCTCAGGGTACTCCAAAACAATCACCCCGTAAAGAGACCGCAAAGTTGCATTTGATAGAATCGTGCAAGTCTTGGACAGTGACGACAGGTCCTTTCGTGGGAGGTAGAGGTTAATGTTATCAAGCAGCTCCTGGGGTAACTTGAAGAGCGGGGAAGTTTGCGCCGGCCGTACAAAAGCCATGAGCCTTGTTTCAAGGTTTATCGCACGGGAGCTGTTTTGTATCGGCTGTGTCGAATTGGTTTCGGACGAGGTCTTTCCGGTAGACTTTTGCTGAATGCCACAGCTGGATCTTGTATCTAAGTCCATCCGAGCGTTGACACTGAAGTTCTGTGTGTGCAGATATTAAAGGAGATTTGTACTGAGAAAGGGTGCCCAGGAAGTGTCGAATCTTCTGGGCAAGGGTTGTAGGTTAGTAGTAAGGAAGAGGTTGAGCTTTATAAGTGGTAGTGGTTTGTTATAACAGGAGGAGGGTTGGCCGTGATTACGTAGCAAGGAAGAGAAAGGTGCCCAATTGGTGTTTCACTGCGTTACTACGCTACACTAACATTGCTATAGTACTAAGTACTCTACTAGTAAAGACAACCTATGTAGGTGTTAAGAATAAAATTACTTTCTCTTTGTAGTAATAACGCTCTCAATTATAAGCAAATTGAATACAACTTTAGTTCTTTTTATAACTTTCTATATTTCTATATTGTATACATTTATTTTAATATAGTATATAGAAATATAAAAAAGTAATAAGTATTCTACTTAATTTTTTAATTAAAACTCTGTTAAGGCTCAGCTCACGTGCTTCGCCTATGGCTGCTATTCCTGAAAGGGCTTATTGTACTAGTTATTTCTCAGGTTCTGTGAATCGTTGTTATTGCTTACTTATTTCCCTCCTTAATACAATCAACTCAGTTCTACCACTCCGATTTGCCCTCTATTTGCTCCAACCCTCCGCAACAAACTCTCTAGTAGCATACTCCAGCGCAGTTCTAATATAGATTAGCAAGTACCTTTTTCAAATTGCCTAATTTCTAAGGCTAAAAGACTTCAAACTCTAGTTTAGTTCTCTTTTTACTTTTAGGTATTTAACTAAATAGAGCTACTAAAAGATTAAGCTTTAAAAAAAAGCAGTAGTAGTGGAAGTAAAAGTTAGTTTTTTGACTTTTAACTATAGTAGCTATTATACTTATTTATATACTAGTAGACTTTTTAAAATATATAGAAGCTTAGTAGCGTGCTTCTTTAACAAGCTAAACATAACAGGTAAGTTCTTCTCTTTTCCGTCTGGAGCACCGGGGCACACCAATGCCTAGAGTTTGCGAATACGCCGGTTCGCTTTTAAAGCTTAATATCCTACGCCTCCTCCCACTTATTATGTTGTTGCTTGTTATCAACGATTCCAATTACCCCACTTATGTAATGAAGATTGTTCTTGTTGTAGTCCCCGGTACTTCCAATGAGCGGTTGTGAGGAATCGTCCAGGCTTGCGGTTATGCGGACAACGGCCATGGCGTTGAGCATATACGTCCAAGTTGGGACGTGATAGATGAAGTACGTGAGGAGCACTAGGCTAGTGAACTGGACGGCGATGAGTACTAAGATCGCGATTTTAGTAGCCAGCGAGAGCGTTGATTTCTCGATCGTAACTCCAGGAGCTGAATAAATGGCGCGCGCCGCAAATGACGTTCCCCACTTCGGCTCCCGTATCGTCAAGATAGCTTGATTTGCGAGGAACATGCTTGTTGATTAGGCCTTTTCCGCCGCAGAGGTATCGTTGAGGCTGTAGATCCAATCATTAATAAGATACGATGAAGATCTTTGGTACGTCCAACTTTCTAGTAACACCATGTCGCAATCTGGAAACGTGCTCGTGAAGAGTTTGTTGATTGACATCATGTTACATATGCCCTGCCATTGGAACAGTTCATCAGTGGGCACTTCTTTGTCGAGAAACATTGAGGAGTAGTTGGTTGTAATGTTAAAAAAGGAAGTGGGTCCAAACAATTCAGTGGCTGACATCATCAACGGTCCAGACGCGTGCCACGAGGTGGATTCAGTGGATTCGCTGAAGAATCCTTTCCATTAGCTCCCATGGCCAAGATCACTCTATGATGGTCAGATCGATAGGTCGAGTAAATTTAGGGGTTACTTACTGATCAGACGGTATCGGATCGTCACCATTGATTCCCGGGGCGTAGTCGTTGAATTTCGTGTGCATGTTCTCTAGGCTTGGCCATTTTTCTAGCAACGGGCCGTGGACATAGTTATTTCTCTAATTTCCCAGTTCAAAGTAATCTCTCGTGGTTGACGCTCGACGATGTATAGTAAAGTCGTTATCGTAGTGTAGCGGGCTTTCTCCAATCTACTGATTCTTCACATCAAGAAAGATCTCTTCAGTGAGATCTTGCCGATTTCAACTCAGCGTCCACGGGGATTTGCCGAGCTGGCCCGGAACACATTGGGCCAACCACAATTGCTCCACGCCTGGCAATATTCCGAAAATGCAGCCTGCGATTGTTAATGCGCTCTAAGACAGCAAGGGGTGAGTGACAGGGGGAGAAATAGGGCGAATAATGTATGAGTGGACTCGACTCCATGTGCGAGTTGCGTCCTCGCTGCTAGCGCTACCTATATTTTCTCATTTCTCGACACTGAATTAACAGAGGGGCGCCGCCTGTTCATGAAGTCATCCTTGTACCACTTGTAGCTTGTGCTAACGATTCCGAGCTTGAAGGTCGATCCCTCCGGCCGACGAG
Organism: Melanomma pulvis-pyrius CBS 109.77; assembly: GCA_010093585.1. Classification (NCBI taxonomy): domain Eukaryota; kingdom Fungi; phylum Ascomycota; class Dothideomycetes; order Pleosporales; family Melanommataceae; genus Melanomma; species Melanomma pulvis-pyrius. The sequence continues at coordinate 10,834 of MU001988.1, forward strand.
ATGTTGCCCAAAGCCTCCTGCTACGCCCTGATCACGTGGAGCGTTTACAGTCTGAGCCAGAAGGGAGACTCTTCTATTTATGATGTTGCATCAAAACTAAGCTTATACTACACATCACTACAGTAAATCTAGGACATAATGCATGAAAGTCAAATCTCCTCTAGCACTTTCCATTGCAATACAATCTCTACTACAAAAGCTTTGCGTAGAACCCAGACTACAGTGAACTAGGAAGTCTGGTTGTGGCTATAATAGAAACTGGGCCTTTTATTATTGAACTAGAGAAGAAGAATCTGCCGTTGTACTTAGTATTGCCCAGGCCCGCGCCGCCGGTCTCGACATTGAAAGCAATGAAGACAAACAGCATGAACCCGATCGTAGCATGGCTCCCTGGCAACGACTATACCGCAGTGGAATAAGAGCCACAGGCATTTCAGAGTTTCTCAGCCCTCAATACTAACATCCACACTGTCCAGCTTCTTCATCTGCACCTCAGCACCGCCCAATATCTCATCCTGGTAGTATTTACACAATTTCTCCTCCTTGCGCCATTCCTCAATGTTTCGATTCATTCGCAAGTTGTACAGGAGCACACTCCCTTTATCTCCCTCTGTACTGCGCCCAAGGATAGCACGTTCCTTCTCCTTCGCTAGGGAGCGCAGACTATTCCAGCAAAAGCTCATTGGATGACGCTTTTGTGCCAACGGGAAGTTCGCGACACATATAGAGTGGAATAGCTTGCGCACGAATTCTTGACGGTGAAACCAGCCAACGGGACTGTGCTCTAACTTGATCGGGTTGAGGTTTCTCGTCATGACTGTTTCGATGACGCCGTAGGCGATTGCTTCCCACAAGTGGTTGTCGGGCTGATCGAGGCAGTGTTTGAGCTCGGCTTCGGCGCGGGGGAGATCGCCGCAATGGCGCGCATCTACCATGTAGATGATGGCGTCGGAGTAGGACTCTTCGCGTAGAGAGAATGTGTTGGTCGTAGCAGTCTCGCGGTATTTTCTATTGTTGAGGCACACAAGATTGAGAAGAGTGGTATTTACGGATTTGGGAAGTTGCTTCTTTTGGCTTGAGGTAGGCTCCATCGGTTCGGAGTAGATTGCGATGTGGTATTGCGGTGGGGAGACGCCAGATTGAACACTACCATCACGATCAGGCTCTGCGCCACGCTTCGCGTACTCCCAGTCGATCTCATCCTGGTCGCGTACTGCGTGTGGGCATGGGGCTACAATTGACTTGTTGTGTTGGAAGATGAAAGGCACTTCCAGATTCTCAGAGCCGGTAGCTGAGCCTGACGGTGTGTACAGAGCAAGTTGATCTTGATAAGGCGCGATTCGGACCGTCGTGTTGCTGGAGGACGGGTTGGAGTTACGTCGAGCTTTCTTCTTGGGTGGGCCAATATGCAGAGACGCATCCTCAGTTGGTAGTTTGCGCTTTTCGCCAGACCCGGAGAGCTGGATACTGAACGGAAACGTTGCCTCAGTCAAGGATGTTACCGAGCTAGAAGACGTTTCCCTGAATTCAATAGGCGAATCAACCAGCGCAACTGTGTCATTGCCACCACGTGTGGTAGCAGGAAGTACGTGGGGAGCTCGCTGCGGCTGCATTACAGCACCCCAGGCGCGATTCAAAATCAAAGCCGGGCATTGGGCTTCGTCGCCCACTTCGAGTTTCTGGAAATCAGACTCGATAGCAACCATGAGGTGGTTGAATGAGTGGTGATTAGAGCTATTGATACCAGTATCTCTCCGCGCATTTGATGAGGCCATGATTGATTGATCGTCGATGGTATAACGTTGTCGCGTACTTTCGATTTTCACAAAGAGGTTGTTGTTGAATAAACGAGAATCGAGAGAGGGTGGAGGGTAGTAAGAGCTTGCTTGGAAGGACTAGAGTTTAATAAAGTAGCTGGTGCGGGTGAAGGCTTTTACTAGCGTGAAATAATGGTGAAAGTGAAATTCACATGTATCGTTCAGTAGTAGCAAGACTATTGTGCGTTTTATCGTGTTTCTTTATTAAGTAGGACTATGGAGGTAACTTTTTAATGACATTGACTTTCAACAACGTTGATCTTTTCCCATCAATTCATTGTCTCTATCTTGAGGCTCGAGTGACACTGAGCAACTCTATGAACCCGCCCCGCAATTCTCGAGAGATTCAACCATAATCTATACTCCGATGATTAGCACGCCGAGATCAGCCTTGAAAGGGTGTATATATTAGTAACAGGTGTAGGCTCATTTCGGGACTGGCAAATTTACCTCGGCGTCTCTCTAGAAAGTGTCTGTGGCCGAAGTCCTGGCACGTTTTAATGGGAGTATTTCTTTGTTTGGTGTTTGAGCACGGACCATCAGATGCCTAGTAAAAAGTCGCCGACACCGCAATCGCAACATCAACCTCATTCTCAACCTCGATTTCAATCTCTCCTCTATTCTCACAACCATGTTCCTCTCAGTGCTATCCACTGTTAGCCTCGTCATTGGCGCGGTTGTCTTGTTGATCGCTGCATACCAAGCCTTCCTCTTCCTCAGCTTGTTCTTCCTCATCCTTGGTCCCGACATGCAGCTGCGAGAGTACAAGCCTCTGGTTCTTCGCGATGGAGTTCCCGAAGACGATGAACACATCCACTGGGCCCTAATCACAGGTTCGAGCGGCGGAATCGGCTTCGGCTACGCACACCATCTTCTCTCGCTCGGCTTCGGCGTTATCATCCTTGCGCACGTCGACACCGAAGTCCAGGACGCAGAAGCGAGACTTCGAACGGCTTACCCAGACGGCTCCATCAAAGGAATTGTGTTGAACTGCCAGACAGCTTCTATATCCGACATCGAAGCGCTCGTGGCTAGTCTCCAAGATCTCCCTGTCAGCATCCTGATCAACAATGTCGGCGGCATCCCAATGGAGTTCCCCCACTTCCGACTCTTCGCGGCATATAATGCACAAGGCATCGATAGCCACTACAACATGAATGTGCGCTTCATGGTTCACCTGACCCGTCTGATGTTGCCCCTTCTGACGCGGAACGCGCAACCGCGAGCATTAATCTTGAACATCACGTCCGCGGCACGCTTCGGGCTGCCGTACCTCTCCATGTACAGCGCCACCAAGGCGTATATGACCGGCTTCTCACATGCACTCACGCGTGAGCTGAAACTTTTCAAGCAGCCTGTGGATTGCCTGTTAATTATCCCTGGAGACGTGCTCAGCGATGGGAATTGTATCGGTGTTGAGCCGGGGTCCCCAACTGCGATGGAGTATGCGCAGTGTGTATTGGAGAGGGTGGATGGCGCTATTTCGCAGGGACGGTTGGAGATTAGTCCGTTTTGGAAACACGCCATACAGATTAGTATTTTGGGTTGGTTGCCAGAGAGCTTGACTGCGCCTGAACTGGCTAAGGTCTCGACCTTGAAACGGGATGTGTGGGCGAAGGAGCAAGAGAAGAAGAAATAAGGTTCAGTGGCGGTTTAGAGGCTAGGGTCGATAAAAATCGATATGATCGCTGCTGGAAACGGATCGACTAATGTTACATTGTTCTTAGATATTTCAGACGCCACCGAATTTGCCCTCATAAACTCAGTACTTTCGAAGGGACCGGAACATCCGCAATACCGCCCAATCCACCTTCCGCTTCCCAATCATCCTCGTAATCGCTTGAATCCTCCGAGTCATAGTCGGTATCGTCGTCCTCGTCCCAACTGTCCTCTTCCTCTTCCCAATCCCCGTCACTCTCCTCGTCCCCATCGTCCTCGCCGTCCAAACACGTGACTATAATATGATGCACCATCGGCCAATCCAGGAACTTCGAGATCGAGAGCCCTTTGAGCGTGCCAGTTAACTGTTCCCCACCAACAACGGAGCGTAGTCCAGTTCCTGCCTCCCTGCCTGCGTCCCTCACCAATTGGATCTGCGCAATGCGCTTCTCGCCCCACACGTTAGCGTGGTCAAAGCGCAGGATCTCCAGCGTGCTTTGCAGCGGCATTGCTTCAGAGGTAAGCCTCCACACAATCGACCCCGGATACAAGGACTCCCCTTTGTGCGAATACAGGGCTTGCAGGTTGCTCAAGGCCACAAAGAGAGGGGTGACGGCTTCAGGTTCATGATAAGCAGTGGGGCGACTTGTGAGCCATTCCTCATGGCTTCCTTCGCAGAGCTTGAGGTATCTGACGTTGGCGGCGTAGGTAGGACTTGCTAGAACGGTGCGCAGGAAGAGGTCGTAGCGTACGGAACAGTCGGTCAGACTGATGTTTGTTGCAATGTGGGTTTTGGCTACGCGATTGATAGAGCGGCACGTGAGCGCGAGGTTGATGATGGATTGATGGATTGATGGAGATGGGTCGGGGTTGTTGTCGTCGACGGCGGCGCGGGAGGGAGTGAGTTGTGCGCAAATAAGATGAAGGATTGCGTCGGGCAGGGACGTGAAAGACATGATGGGCGTGAATGATGGCATTGGGTATTGGATGGATGCCAAAAATGGTGTTGGCGTTGTGATGGATTTATTCGGAGATGTAATTATGGTGGCGGAACGCGTAGGCGCGTCATCATGAGGCGCTAATATGGAAGTAGTAACGCGCCAACCAATGTTTTCGGGGCACCTCTGGATTTCTGTCCGCCTACCAGATTCCATACCGCCTCGAGCAATATTCCACAAGTCCTGAGCTTACGTGTACAGCTTTGTCTCGAGGGTTTTGATGGATCTCATTCCATTTAGAAGTCAGCATATTTAGACTGCCTTCTCCCGCATCAGCAGTCGCGTCTTGAATCGGCAACTCTATGATCCTCGCACTAACCGCCAATACAGCGCTAGCCCATGAGATGCGACTATGGAGGTTCGACGGCTTGAAGGACTTTGGAGTAGTCCTGTACCCAAGATGGAGTTTTAGGGGTTGGGAATGCACCGTTGCCGCTAAGAATCGGAGGGAATCTGTTTCTTACTGGCCGCCACGGTGTAGCCTACTAATGGGGGTGCGGGCCATCGATTACCTTGTCACAGACTAATTCATCAAATTTATAGAGATTTCTATTTAATAATGATACAGTTATAACCACGTTTTCTAATAAATAGATATAAGTAATATGCTGATACGGCTTGACAAGTTTTATATATTTTCAGACTAGTGAGATCCGGCTATATATGAGGTAAACCTATCAAGCCTACTTGGCTTCTTCCTCGTCTTACTTAGAGGTTTGCGGTGCTTAGAACCATCATTTCTAGGAGATTGAGCTTTCGCAGCGGAAGGACTATCAGCTATGGGTTGACCTGGCTCTGGCCGATGTGCTGGTTTTGGACTATCTAGCCATGATGGATGAGGTGGCTGCATAAAATCCGGTGTATAAGGATTGCCCCTTGTATAAGGATTGCGTACTACTACTGGCCAGTGGTTAGACCCCCTTTCTTCAGGCACGTACGGTCTCCAAACTTTGATTGGTCGTCCCGTCGGTTTCGCTCCGAATCGAACTAGAATGTCCTCAATGTGAACGTGTTCCTCGCTCAGCGCCCGATCGAGAGCGCTGTTGATAACATCTCGTTTGGTTCTCTCGTCGACAGGTTTGCGTCGTAGCCATTTGAGAAAGTACTCTACGGCTGCTGTTTGACCCCGTACTACGGCCTTATCCAATGGCGTGTCCAGGAACTGATCCCGTCTTGTCCAGTCTGCGTGGTTCTTGAGTAGTAGCGGAATCAACGACAGAGCCCCAGAGGCACATGCACGGTGCAGTGCAGTCATTCCAAACATGTCTCCCGCATTGATACGAGGATTTAAGCCTAGCATGAGCTTGCCCAAAGATTCGTGTCCATATCTCGCAGACAATTGAAGACAGGACTGCGAGAAGTTGTCCAGCCGCGTAGCATCCGCGCCGTATTCTAGCAGGACCTTCACCGAATCAGATCCTCCGCTCCTTAAGGCATCATGGAGAGCTGTTCGTCCATCTTGATCCCACTGGTCAATGCTAGCTCCGTGCTTGAGTAATGATTCAATGGCGGATGTGTTGTCTGCTGTTGCTGCGTAGTGTAAAGGGGTTCGCCCCTTTCTATCTCGACAGTCCAAGAGAGGCCTTTTTGCCTCGATAAATTGATCAATTAATTTTGCGTCAAACCATGACGTAATATAATGAAGCAGAGACGCTCCCTCTCGAGTCTTGCCAAATTCACGGTATGGTGATTCGATGAAGAACTGAAGCGCAGCTCTGAACCCCGAATCTGCAGCGAGGTGGGCTGGTGTAAATCCTCGATTGTCCTTTACAACACAGCGGCCACCTCCAGAGACAAGCAACTTTATTATGTCTATGTCTCTTGAGAGGATCGCGAGATGAAGGGGCGTGCTTCCGTCTCGGTCCTGTTGGTTTAGCTGATTCATACTGTATTTAGCAATATCGTCTTCCCCAAGCTCCCATCCGTAGAAGATGGCCCAGTGAAGAAGATTCCGGCCAAAGTGGTCGGCGTCTAGCGGTTTCAGACCGAATTTGTTCATCACCATCTCTGTTGTGTCCCTCCATCCCTGGTGAGCACATAGGTTGACTAGATTGTACTTTCCAAAGTCTGTATCGGCTGTTAATATTCCGTCCGGCATACGTTGGAGAACCCAGTGGAGCTGAGTCTGTTCTCCATAGTACGCATGCCACGTTAGCGGACTGAGGCCGGAGTCGTCAACAGCAACCACTAGCGATGCGTTCCCCTCAATGACCTTCTCCATCATCCGATTCCATCCCTGGGATCCTGCTAGACGGAGTGGGTTTAGTTGGTACTGGGAAATTGATTTGTATCCTCTATCGTCCATGATTTGGAGTAACCTCATTACAACCCTCTCCGCGCTGGAGTCAAGAATGGCTAAGTCGTATGGAGTGTTGCGGTAATGATCCTGGCAACGAATATCAATAGACGGTTGGTCGAGAAGTATATCTGCTGCTGCATACTTCCGCCCTACAATCGCGTGATGTAGAGGGGTTTTTCCTTCGTAGCCAGAAACATTTACGGCTACATTGTCGTTGTTGACGAGAGCTTTAAGAAAGAATAAATCCTCAGAGTTGACCGCATGATATATAGGACTCCGCTGGTCATCTTGCTGGATGTTCACGTTCACAAGACCAGAGTTGAGCATAAACATAAAGGATTGCTTCCGCTGACACATAATGCTCCACGTCAAAGGGGACAGAAAAGTCTTTTCTCCCTTGAAATCGGAAATATCGTCCTTCTTGATCAGAAGGCGGACGAGGGCGGGAAAGTCCCCCCGGAAAATGATGTGAAATAAAGGCGTTGCATGATTTGCCTTCGATAACGCCACCTCATTTCTGGCTATCAGGCTGTCAAAATCTCGGTTTAGCTCCCAAATTTTACAGTAATAGTGTGTTGATCGTTTTTTTAAGAATGATATGACCTTGTTGTCGACTTGGGAGTCGTTGGTTGCATCTTGATAGTGAGACATCCAATGATACACAGCATAACGAAGGCATGGCGTAGTTCCAACATCATCGAGATGGACGAGAAAGACTGTGTCAGGTACCCTTTTTTGGGATTTTCTTAATGCCATGTACTGTGAGAGCCCATCGTGGTTGTGATTTGCTTCGAGTTTGAGAACACCAAGGCATTGTTTGAGCATGAAGTTGTGTGCATCTGAGCTGGGCATTTGAAATTGTGAGAGGATCGAGCCCATCTCACTACTGTCGGATTTCGAAGACAGTAGTTCTTTGACAGTCTGATGCGTAAAGCTGACGATACCATCATCATCAAGTTTTACAATGTGAGCGCAGTACTTCTTGAAAAACTCCATGAAATCATCCGGCGAATAGAAAACTCGTGCAGCATCATTCGCATCAGACTCCGGTAGGGTAGACAGAAAGGCTAGCTGGCGTATTGACAGAGGCTCTATAGCCACCATGATGACGGAGAATGCCTTTCGAGCTTCAGATCGCAGAGACGTTGGGATGGAATTGAGTATCTCAAAGTAAAAGGCATCTAGACCAGGTGGCAAGATATGTAAGGCACCAAGCTCCTTACGAACAGCGCTTGGTGACCAGTCTTTCAGGTTCCGATCGAATTGGAGCCAAGTCAATGTTGCCCGCAGGAAGTTCCCCTCTGAAATTTCGACCAGTTCCTTTTCGATACGCTCGGCTCTTTCCTTTGAAAGATGATTGGCCTCGAGTTTACTGCGGACCTTGACGGTAATAAAGTCTTCGATGCCTTTTCGCGTCGCCTGGTTGTCGACATCGATCTCTTCCGAGCTGATCGCCTTCTCAAACTGATACGGCCTCATTTGTCGGTCCGTGATGAGAATCCTCAGGTGGCCACTCAGGTCGTTCGCAGCTATATGTACAAGCTGATTCAGAACATCTTGGCGAATTTGACTTTTCTCCCTCTCCATCTCATCGAGTGCGTCTATGACAAGAAAAAACAGGATACCGCGAGACCGGTGAATGACACTGGCAAAGCATTCCCATAACAAGTTGCTTTCCAAGTGGTGTTGGGCGTTCACAGCATCGCAATCCATATATCGTGCGACGAAGGATGTGCGTGAATCAACGAGCAGCTGGAACAGGATTGAGGCTATCAGAGATTCATTTGTTCGACGTTTTGGATCTTTGTCGTCAAAGAAGAAGTATATTGTCTTCCGGATGAGAGAGTCCGACTCTTCTTGATAACGTTCATGTTGAAGGAAGGTTACCACCTGTTTTGCAAGAACGGTCTTCCCAGAGCCAGGTGGACCTTGGAGCCACAAGGCTTTACGTCTGCCGTGTAAGTCGCGCCAGGACCGGAACTCGTCATGTTGGAGAAGCCATTCACTAGTTCGACCCCACGCATGTTGTAATGGTCTGAGTAGATCACCTGCGGAAAGCAGGGCTAGACGTTGCATAAATCTCAATTGCTGTCCCGTGAGACCTGAGACTAGCCAAAATCAATACTTGAATTGTAAAAATCGTTGACGATTTTATTTATCTACATACCGCTTTCGCTCACTTTGTCCACGACCAAATCGAAAAGCTCCGTAATACAATCCCGAACGACAATGTAATTTTCACTAGAACTGGTCAGATATCTGCATAGACCGCGATGATCAGCTTCCATAGGAATAGGTGTCTCATTCGGGAGATGAAGGACAGCTGAGGTCTCGTCAACAACCTAGTAAGTCGTTAGTCGCAAGGAAGCATGATAGAGCGGGATTAGGCACAAACCAAGTCAGGGAGTCCTTTCATCTTGATTCGCTCATAGATGGTGAAGATATTCAGCGGTACTGCACGTTCCACAAACTGGGAACAAATGTCGGCCAACTCTGTAGACTTTGGCGCAAGACTGTTTAGAAGATCGGTCCTAATGCCTCCAAAAACGGCAAAATTTGCAAATTTACCCAGTGTCTTCCCCCAGAAAGCAATGTCTGATCCTCTGTGCGGCGTTCCCAAGAAGACGACCCCAGCAATGTTCTTCCCGACGGTAGAGTAACGACCTCGCTCGTTTGCCATGATGATGGCCTATTGTAAGTCAGTTTCCAACTCGAATAACTTGTGGCGCCCAGATATACCTGCTTCAACACGATGCCTCCCAAACTGTGGCAGACAAATATCGTCTTCCTCTATATAATAGTTAGCGTAACCACATTACGCATACAAGGTCATGAAGTCCTGACATTTTCAATCTTCGTCCGGCGTTGTAGTTGTACCAACTTCTCCAGCAGTTGTGTAGCAAAATCGCGGATCCTCGATTTGGAGTTTGTGAACGCAGAGCCAGAGTTGTATCCGAAGGTGAATATGCGTGCGGTACGTAGGTCTTTTGGCAAGAAATCGCGCAGCCAGAGTCTCTCCCCGCTCTTCCAGGTTGCCATCGGATGGCCACCCAGACCATGAATGGCGATGACACTATTCAGCCGAATGTCAGTCTCCTTCCCACATTGCAAGTTTTAGGAGCGAAGAAGAGAAATACAGGCACACTCACTCAACGTCTGTCTTGATTCTGCGTTCTTCCTCGACCTCGGGATCAGGCCAGAGCTGGAAGAGTCCAAATGAATCCTCTTCCGGGGCGCCAGACCATAGCGGAGTCTCCCTTTCTATATCGCCTCCAACTTGGGAGCTCGAGGCCTGAATCAAATGCATATCCGGATTGTGGTTATCCTCGAATGCCTCAACACCTTTTTCGTGCTCAGCTAGCCTGACCATTTCGGCAGCCTTTAATCAGGCTGAGATTGGGAAACAATGTAAAACGGACTGGTTTTGAAATATAAGCAGGCCGTGAAAGGCTCAACAAGTGTTTCAGAAAACCGCTGTCGTGGCGGTTAAAAAGCTGCGAAACACCGCGAAGTGATTGAATCTTGGAGGAAGGTCGAGGCACCGACATGAGAACGCATCCTTAATCGCTACATGAGCAGGATACAAATTTGTAAGGCGCAAGGCTGAACCCGAGAGCTGAACCTGAGAGCTGAGCAGATCATGGTGGGGCATTCTGCGCCTTCGCGTCAATAATCACGCTAACATCGTTCATCAGCCCCATCATCCCTTTTCTGTCCCAAAGAGCCAGGGCATGCTTGAAGGAGCTAGCAACGTGGCAGAGTTTGTTTGGATACAGGTTAAAGCAATACATGTGCAGGATAGATGAGTCTAGCATGAAATTACCTCAGCCGCACGGCTTACCAGTACCGGTACTACAACGCCTTAGAAAAGGGAAGTTGTGAAGTTGTGAGCTCAAGTTTCTGCATTATTTAATTTGGGATTAGTCAAGATATATGCATACTGCATCTCCCAAACTTTCGACCCAAGTAGCGCAGGGCGGTATGGCCATTCGTAGGTATCGATATCTATGACGGTTCAGCTCACATACGAGTACCCGGTCGATGGCTTGAGTTTCTGCAGGGGTCCAACCCCCCTAGTCATCCGCCGTGTTTCCCGAAGCTTCAGCAATCTTTTACCTGTTGTTGTGCTCCTCTATATACTGCAGTTAGACCCTCGTTATTAGAACCAACTCAGTTCTCCTACTCCGATTTGCCACCTCTAGCTCTTATAGAGTCTTATAGTGTCTACACAACAACAGGTTATGGGCCCGGAACGAATGCGCCCCATACGTATGACAAGGCTGTGGGAGATGTGAGATAAGCTACGAATAGATTGCATTTTGAGCTAGGCGGGATGAATTACATGGTTGTCCATGTTAGTGTTATTAAACCCGAATATGCTCCCGAGCGAGCCTGTACTATAAAGTGGCCGCGAGCTCACCCTAGTAGTAGGTCTCTCCCTACGTTGACGGGATCTTTCACTCTTTTGGGGCCGCACGGGCCTCAACCCACTCTCACCGAGTGTTGGAGTGAAATGGCGGAGAGAAATTTCTCCAGCAACACACGTAACATACCGCATTACCGCACCCAGCGATGGGGGTGTATCATCTTTATATCAGAGTGAAGATAATGGTGCGAGGCCCCCTGTTCTACATGGTGTTCATGTTAAGGGAAATAAGAGAGTAATCCATTTGGCATTTGGTGCTGAATACCCCTTCCTGCCCACACCAAGGGTATAATCTATGTATGCAATTTCATCCTAAACTCCCGACCGAGGCCCCAATCTTTAATCATGCATTCGTAAATCCGTGAGCCATCTCACATATCAAAGATCCGCCTTGGGGGCAGCTTTTGCCTCGGCCTCGGCCTCAGCCTCTTTAGCCTCCTTGACGTCCTGCTTGTCTAGCACTACAAAGTCGTCCTCTAGCGCCTCTGACTTTTGTTTTTTGGCGGGCGGCTCCACGGTCTCGGGGTCCTTGGGCTCGGTGGTGGGTGGATCAGGGAGCTTGGCGGCGAGGTCGGTGTCGTTGGTCGACTTGTCTTCTGCACCTTCGTCGGTCTCCTCTTTCTCAGACTCGGTGACTACTGGAGGGAAGTATTTCCTATCGCGGTGCAATTAGTAACCCCATCCCTCCCCTGTTGATGGACGTGACTCACGGGATGTTTCTGAAATAGGCATTCTCGTCCTTTTGCATGAAGTTGCAGAAGATGATGCGCTCCATCTCATCGCCCTTGCCCTCTTCGAAAAATGTGCGCACCGTGTCCAGAGCGACGTGGCTGGCCTCGCCGCTTGGATACCCATACACACCGGTGCTCAGCGCACTGAACGCGATGCTTTTCAGGCCATTGGCTACAGCCAGCTCTAGACTCGTCCGGTAGCAGCCGCTCAGTAGCTCCGCATGTTTTCCCTCCTGCTTGGTGCTCCAGTAGATGGGTCCCACGGCGTGGATGATCTTCTTCGCGGGCAGCTCGTAGCCGTCGGTGATGCGTGCGCCGCCCGTCTCACAGCCGCCGAGCGCTTCGCACTCATCGTAGAGATCTGGGCCAGCGGCGCGGTGGATGGCGCCATCGACGCCGCCGCCGCCTAGCAGCGAGTTGTTGGCAGCATTGACGATGGCGTCGACGGCGAGGGTCGTTATGTCCTGGCGGATCACGCTGATCTTGTCGTTGTAGGTTGCGTTCGGCGCAGGGAGAGCGGACGTGTCGACATCTTCGTCATCGGCAGGCTTGATGTGGTGCAGCTTGTATAGAAGCGTGAGCGTGGGGATTTCGGCGAGAGGGACGGGCTCGGCCATGGTCGGCGACGGACGGCGAGTGCGGCGATTGTGCGCGAACCGGTAGCGGGCGGTCGATGTATGGATGAGGGAGAATATAAGTCGAGGGGCAAGCGTCCGTAGCATAAACAAGAGGAGAGTGAGGTTGTCAGTCCATGGCGGCCTGCGGGGGGCTTGGCACGCTTATTTGAATCCGTTCACTGCCAAGGCCACGCCCTCACTTCCACTCGCTTGATTCTAGCCCGCGGCCCTCCGAATGCTACACACATTCTTCACACTTGCATGCAACGTCCTCATTCTACTTACGTGGCGTCTTTCGGATCATGTTGTAAGTGCAGACAACAACAGCTATGCATTTTACTATGAGTTCGGTGTTACTAACGAAGGTGGTGGTGGTTCTGGTGAGTGTGCGGGCAAAGAGTCCACCTGAATCCCGGGTCGATTCCTGATTTCATCCCGTGAGGGCGGAGTAGTCAAATTGTGGTTTCCCTGCCTGAGCTCCTTCAGGTCTCCATCGTCTATCAGTCGCTTCTGCCATAAGTATTGGAACAGGTGAAAATCTGGACGGCTGGTCCGCAATGTTTCCCCCACAAGGTGATGTTGTGACATATGGTCCATCCTGTAATTCCATGACGTCCAGCCGTTGTTACATGTGTAGTTGAACTGATCACACAACGGACATTGCACTGACTGTGGTGGCTCCTCTCCTCTGAAGTGACTAATACAATGTGTTCTCCACTCTTCTTGGTCGTATGAAATGTACGAGCAGCTTAGGAACCAGAATGCGCATTCATATACTGCTCTTGTCCTAGTAGTGTTTGGGCGCCTTTCAAGAATTCCATCGGTCTCTTCGAGAAGCGGCACGCCTGAAAAACGACTGGCAAGTCCAGTGCTGATGGAGGAGGATCCTGAAGCTGATTGGGCTTGGTTCTCAGTGGCGAGCGAGGGAGGTTGACTGGATCCATTGTCGGTTTGATCGAGCACGTCCGGCTCGTCAGAGAAGCCACTGGTGTGTGACCTAGGGACTGCTTTCATCCTTTCCGTCGGCCTTTGCGATTCTTCGCTATCTGTAGAGTCATCTGATTCTATGTCCGACGTGGCGATAGGCGGCAAAGCGGCTAGCGCTATTTCTTCCATATGACGAGTGAAGTGTAGCAACGTGCTACTAGTATGACACCCAACCAGCTCAGAGCATAGCGAGCATTGACTCATTTGCGTGGTGTGTTCCGACATCAAATGTGCTGAAATGGCAGTAGAACTGTCAAACAAAACTGCTCCAGAAGGACAATCTTCAAATATACACGAATACGCAAGAAGGTCTTTGAAAACATGTTTTCTGTATTCAGTCAGTCCCGGTAAAGATAGCAGAGGGGTAAGCACTGACCTCCAGTCGCGCGTCCGTTTGATGATTACTACTTTGTAACAGACCTCACAAGTAAACGGCTCCCCAGCCCTCGCTTCGGCAGACAAAGATGGAAGACGCTTGTGGCTAGACTCTGCGCGTGTCGATATAACGGTAATGGCATCATCCAGCCTAGATGGAACGATCTGTATGGAGCTTCCTAGTCCAGAGTCCTGAAATTGTGATTTCACTTCTTCTTGGTTTAGGACTGGGAGAGTGTCTGGCTCCTGGGCTTTAATCCGTTGTTGACAAATATGCTGATATCGATGCCAGCTGATCTTTGCTAGTCTTTCTACCAAGGCGCTTTGCGCTATGGGGAACTTTGAGCGTATTATCTCTAGGTAATGAGTGTGATGAGGTGCATCGGCTGAGTATTCCAAATCTTGGCCACGATTACCCGGTTGGTCGATTGCCGGAGCTGCGATGGCAGGACTAAGAAATGTGAGACATTCGACTTCGTTCTCTAGACTCGCTGCCAAATCCTCTATATCATCTGCAATGGCGATTCGGTCTTCTGAGTGCGACAACGTCGAGCGTGACAGTTCGATCAACTCAGCAACATCAGAATCACCGACATTCTTGTGCTCTACGAATTCATTTGGCGTTATAGTTGGTACAAAACCTACGTCGATCAGTATAAACCTTTCCAAGAAGAAAGTGAAAGACGCTGACCGTAGAACAAGAGCTCCGCAACAGATACAAGGAGACTGACGACGGAATCATACAATTCTTTCGAATTCTGTAGGCATAAGTCCAGGTCTCCATTTAGAACACCATGACCCATTCCCCATAGGTGAAACCTTTGGAGGGAATTCTTAGTAATGTTATGAGAATTGTTTTGGGATTGTGAGGTTTGTGGAGTAGGAAGGATTCTTCCCCAGAGGTCGATGGTTACAGTATACAGATCTTTGATAGGAGTCATATGAGCAATACCAGGTGTATATTGGGGAACACTGGAATGATCTCTCCATTCCTGTATGTATGTCAACTTGTCAAAGGGTTCGTCGTGTGGTGCGGTAGAAACCTGCTCTTGCATTGACGCCATAGTTTCTGATGAGGCCAGCGCAAGTGAATCTCAATATTGATGGAGGATGTAATTGTTTAGTGTATGGAGTGTGAAGAAACAAAAGCTAGGATGTGAGGTTGTATGAGAAAGTAAGCAAGGCTGAATGCATGAAATGAATGAGCCTTGCCTCAGCCCCGCTTCGTCGGGAACCCCGCATCACAGCCAGGTCAACTCAGCCTCGCACACTTTTCTAAGAGGCGTTCACTCATTTATCCTCAGAAAATTCGACGACTTGATCTCTGATCGAACAACGACTGGGCCAAACCAAAAACTCGACATGTCGGGCCTCGAAGCTGCTGGTTTGGTGGTGGGAATCATTCCCATTCTCCTCAAGGTTGTGACATGCTATCAAACAACGCGGGAAGTTTTCCATAGCCTCGCCTCTTCCTCGACCGGCGTGAAGAGACTGGAGACACGTTTCAAAACTCAAGAGAGTATCTTTCGTAATGAGTGTCGACATATCCTTCTTATGGTCACGGACGACAAACAGTTGTCCGAAATGCTACAAGATACTAGCTGTGGGCTATGGCACGACGCTCGCATTGATGACCAACTTAAATTGAGAGTAGGAGATAACTATGATGCTTTGAAGGGTACTCTTGCGGAAATTCGAGAAATGTTGGTCGAGGTCCAAAAGGTGCTTACAAAATGTGCCGGCAAGCTCCTTCCTCAGGTTAGTTGCATTTTGTTTCTTCTGTCCTACAATATATTTGCTACATAAGTCCATTGGCCAAGGAGTCAGCTAACATTTGCAGAGCTCGGCGTCCAACGAGCTATTTTCTCAGTTCCACCATAAACTCAAGTTCTCTCTCGTCGAAGAGAAGAGGTGCAAGACAAGTTTAGATGAGCTGCACACTTGGAATGCGGATTTGTCCCTCCTTCGGTCCCAGATATGTGGCCTTCAACTGAGTAGACCATCAGTTTCACTAGCTTCTCTGATACGAACAAAGATCCCAGAGAGTATGCTCTCTCTCAACGAAGCCTCTGGATATCTCCATAGCGCCCTAAACGACGTTTGGACGTGCTCAAACACGGCCCACACAGATCACTATGCAAAACTTTGTGCTGATGGTTATACAACTTCTGGGACTAGACTCGATCTCGCACTATCTTGTCATCGAAAGCATGTACCAGGATCGCATCCAGGGTGAGTCTGAGCTGCCATCATTCGCAATTCTTGCGTATAGCATCATTTCCGATTTCCTTTCGCATTTACATTGCTAATTTACACGGATGTAGCCTTATCTCAGAGCCGCCATTGTGGCTTTACGTACAGACGAACACATCTACGATACCAAACGCAGCCAAACATCCTATACTCGTACCCCCGTCGCCCAAAGTGGACGCATTACCATTGCAATCCTCCAGGGAATTTAATTCGTTACCTCGAATTATGACCAGTCTCCCTACGTCGTTGCAGAATTTGAAGAGCAAAAAGCGGGTACATTTCCTAGTCGACGTAGATGACCACGGCGAGAATGTTGCCTCGCAAGCTCTGCGCAGGAAGAATGACCAATCGCTGGATAACACAGACGTGTGTCACTCGACACTAGATCTTCGACACTCAGAAGGATGTCTTTGTGGTCACTTCATGGGCACAGGAGGAGGGCCAGCAGATATCTCTGCAGAAATGTGCCTTGGATATCTCGAAACCCGACCTTTAAACAAGCTCGTATTCTACAATGCTGGAGATCGGCCCTACAATCTGAAACATCCTATGCCGACAGAGGTGGTTCATCTTCAGAAGGTTCTTGGAGGTTTCAATATCGTGCAACAGCTGGGACTAGCGTTGAAGGTCTCTCGTGTTGTGCTTTCCTTTCACGACACACCCTGGCTTCCGCCAGCTTGGCGCCTTCAAGATCTCGCATTCTTCGGACGAATTCACCCTACACCGAGCAATTTTACCGTCGAGGATCTGAAGACGCTACATCTCACTGCGCAGATACCGAATAGATCTCAATCGACGATATTGGGAGCCGGAAGCCTTCCAAATAATCAGACGTCTACTATAGAACACGGTGAAAATTTAGTCAACGTTCGGAACCAGACTTTAGCGAATCTCGGAGTTGCATTATTGGAGATTGCGTTGAGACGAGATATCAAAGAATATCGGAGAAGCAGCCAACAAAACGACACAGCCACGGCTCGAAGACTAGCCGATGGATACCAAGCTCCCCTCGGACCACAATACCAAAACATTATCCGCAAGTGTCTACACTGCGACTTTGCTTTTGGTGCAGATCTCAAAACAAAAGAACTTCAGGATGCTGTGTATAGCGACGTGGTCTGCGGGATTGAGAATTTAATCAATAGTTGTCAGAGTCTAGGGCTTAATTGATGCATACTGCGTCTTTTTAAAATAGCCATCATATATCTTCTAATATTTGTTGCTCGGTTCTTAGTTGTGCTACCTCTTAGCTCGAAGCGGTCCACAGTCCACCCGAATTCGGTTAGCTAAAAGCCGTAGGGAGAGAGAAGGATCTGGGAGGGCTTTAAATCCTTGCACTAGATTTCCTGACGATGAATTTATGAGGTAGCATCGGTAATACAGCCAAAAGTGCCGCACAGGCGACGAATAGCCGATCAATATAGATTTTCAACAGGAGGCAGGGCATTTTTTAAGCCATGGCGCTGTTGCCAACGTGGGTTCCACCGTTGTGAGCTCAGGTGATTTCCGAGGGGTGGTCTGCTTATGGATGAGGTCGACAGAGGTTGTTGTATATCGATGGGGGAGTGGTTGGTGGGCTGCAAGGCTGCTAAGGCTTTGAGTTAGGTGAAGGCTTCTGTAATCACTATACCTTAAATCTGTAGCAGGAAAGGAAGCAAAGTAAAAGTATTCGAATGACCTCTCCACAAGAAATCGCTAGCCAAAATAGGCAGAGGAAAGAGAGGAAGGAGAGGGGAACGACGAGTAGATATCCGCGTCCTTAGGGTAGACTATCCTATCACATGACTTGCGAGGCCGTCTTCCGAGGTGTTTTATACCGCTCCTTGTTCGTAGTCCTTATTGCTAAAACAAATTCGTGATTTAATTGTTGTATTAGTAAGTACCCCCATACAGCAAAATGGTTGTGTATACACCCTAGAGACTCGGCAGAGCCGCAGTCACCCAGCCTACGCGGGAGCTCTCAATGGCTCAACCGGGTATGTATACAGTGTTTCATTTTACTCTCATTTCTGCTCGCGGTTCTCGTTTTTTTGCGTATGAAGTTTCGAATTAAAGCTCAACTAACCTCATTCGACATCATGGCGGTGGGCTTGCACCCGGCTTCGGGTTCTCTCCATCACATGAGTCCTCCAACCTGCTCTCCGCAATCGGCTGTGTCACCACACCTTCTCTTCCTATCAACACCGCATCGCCATCCGGACTATACTTCTCCCAACCAAGTGCCGGCAGCCCTGCAACGGGATCTTCCGCAAATGCAAGCCAGTAGTCCTGCATCTTCATCGACACCTGGGTCTCAAACGGCGTTGAAGCACCTCTCACAATCCCGTGTGTGCCGAATACAAGAGGCAGTTGAGCGGCGTGATACGCGCCCTCCCACCACTGCGGTGCGATGTTGCTAAAGTTTCCGCCATAAAGATAGCGAAATGTAGGAACACCTGTGGCGTAGCGGTTCGAGGTAGACTTCACGATGGGGCAGAGGAATGCACTCAGCGTGAACGCATGTGCAGCTGTGATATCAGGACCATATATTCTGTTATACGGGAGGAAGCCCTCGCCTTCATTGACGTTTGTGCCGATAATGGCGGGTTTCTTGGTGTAGTTTCCAGCGAGGGCTCTTGCGGTGAAGTTCGCGAATTTAGTGCGGTTGTCAACGACCGGATTAAAGGCGAGGGAGGGAGTGCCGGCGTCGGCGCGGTCTTTGAGGAATGAGATAATGGCGGATGAGCTCACGTTCCGGAGACAGTCGATCTCGATTTGAGGGGTAGAGCTATTGCAGGAGAAGTGATTCGCTACGTAAGTGAAGTTTGAGTGGTCGGCAATAGTATCAAATCCAAGGGGGAGGAGCGCACTTCCAGATGTGATGATCAAACCAGATACAATGGGATCTTCAGGATAGGCAAAGTTGAAGTAGTCCACGGACATGGCCCCAGATGACTGGCCCCAGAGGGTGATCCGTGCTGGATCACCGCCAAAGTTGGCGATGTTGGAGCGGACCCATTCCATGCCGAGGCGCTGATCGAGCAATCCGAGGTTCTGATTAGAGCCGTTAAGACCGGCTGCGTTCGGGAAGCCGAAGATATTCACACGGTAGCTAAAATTGGAATTAGCAGCTTAGTCTTTGTAATGACGTCCGATGGATTACTTTATTCCAACAACAATATGCTTTTGGCTCCTCTCAATCCACCGACTCGGGATCTGGTACTCTACATCTCCACCTCCCGATTGGAACCCCCCGCCATAGATCCAAGCAATCACAGGGAGCTTTTCAGTATTGTTTGAATTCCAAGGCGCCCACACATTAGCGAAAAGACAGTTTTCACCCTTTGGATTCCCCGGGATATTGAATTCCGGTGCATCAGTGTTCCAGATGTTTGATGCATTGCCTTCGAACTGCGGACAGTTTTGTCCGAATCTCGTCGCATCGATATGATCCTCTCTAGACTTCAAAATCGAGGGTAGCCATCGCCTTTCGCGTACTGGTGGTTCAGCGTATGGAATGCCGAGGAATTGGGCGACGTTCGGGGTCGTGCCGTTGATGAGGCCTGTGACAGGGCCTGAGGTAGTCTCGATAGTCAGGCTACTTACAGCATAAGCTGGCTGTAGTTGCAGAATAGCGAGGAGAAGACCCAAAACGATGACCATAACTGAAGATATAGATTGGAGAAAAGAAGACATAATAGCTCTTTATACTTCACGGCAACGTGCCTCGGCATTCACCGCGGTATCAAGCCTAGGTAGAGTACATTGTCGGTGCGCAGCAGGGGTGTACAAAAGCTGCCGCTAAAATCTTACACCTAGCATCGCACAGACTGGGCGAGCTACTCAGGGTCACTTCTTGTAGGTGACGCAGATTCTGCTAACTTATAGTCTGTGGCTGTCAAAAAAAGTCTAGTAGAGGCCTTCAGGGGCTGGGCCACGGCACTGACAATGTACTACTTAGGCCTGATACCACAGTAGAAAACATCTGCACATGCAATTGACTTGGGGCTCCGCTATTGGCATCCGCATCGCGACAAAATCAGGCAATCGAAGGACGGCAATCGTAGGAGGGAAACCTGAATATTTCTGATCTACCATTGTAGGATGGTCTAGTGCCGGTATGCTGACCGACGGCTTTGAAAGACTCTGCGGAGTGCAATACACAATGAGAATAGTGTCGTCTAAACACAGTCTTCTCCCTGGCTTAGGCTTGTAGCGCCAACAATTGCAGGAGGCCTGATAGATCAACGCAGGCCTCTCACAGGCCACAAGCAGGGCTTCTGGCCAATCCAACGATTTCACTGCGGATCTTGTTGGCGCTACAACCCGAGCCGTGGGGGGGATACCGATTTCCCGAGACTGAATTTGTTCACTTTAGCTGGATACAATCCTTTTCAGGGCCACAGCATATATTTCAGATCTAACACTCCAGGATAGCCCCCTAAACAGCGAGCGGAAGCGTCTTGAGGAGGGTAGAGTACTGGAAGAATCGCGTGCGAAGGCGAGGCATAGTCATATAGCGACAGAAAGAGGGGTTGGTGATGTGGTCCGAGCTCGATTTCCCCACTTCCCCCCACTGTTTGTTCGCGCGCGGACTTCTCCCCGAGTCTCATTGGTATCGTCAGAACCTTTTCCCATTGTAAGTTCCTGTCCCGATCCATCTTTTCTATCGCCATATTCATCATGAAAGTTGCAATCACCGGAGCCGGCGGCTTCGTTGGCCAGATCCTTGCCCAGAAGCTCTTTGAAACCTCGCCCGACGTACATCTCATCCTTGCCGATGTCCATCAGCCCCCAAATCCTACCACATCAAGCAACGTCAAATGTATTGCTGCGGATCTGACAGATCCATCGGCGTGCGAAGCCTTGATAGATAATGCCCCGGACGCTGTCTACATTCTCCATGGCATCATGTCGAGCGGGGCGGAAGCCAATCTCGAGTTTGGACTGAAAGTCAACTTTGACAGCGTTCGCAATCTTCTGGATATCATTAGGACCAAGCAAACTGGAACAAAAGTCATTTTCACTTCTTCCTGTGCCGTGTTTGGGAGGTCGGCTGTCAAAAATGTTGCCACCGAGACCGACATTGTCCCTATGCCAGAGAGTTCCTACGGCACGCAAAAGCTGATGATTGAATTTCTCGTCAACGATTACTCCAGGAGAGGCCTCATAGATGGACGCGTAGTGCGCCTGCCTACCATCTTCGTCAGGGCGGGGGCTCCAACCGCAGCAGCCTCGTCGTTCGTTTCTGGCATCGTTCGAGAACCGATCCATGGCCAAGAAAGCGAACTCCCTGTGGATCCGACTCTAGGAATCTGGCTCGCTTCTCCAGCAACACTAGCACACAACCTTGTACATGCGCTGCATGTCCCTGCAGAGAAGTTTGGTCATTTCCGAACTGTTCTGTTACCCGGCTACACGGCGACGAGCGGCGAGATTTTGGATGCATTGGAGAAGGTGGCCGGAAAAGAAACACGGGCTTTAGTGAAGGAGAAGAGGGATGAGACAATCCAGAGGATTGTCCTGAGCTGGCCAGCGAGGTACGATACGTCAAGAGCTAAGAGTTTGGGGTTTGCGGAAGATGTGGGACTTGAGCAAACCATTAAGGATTTCATCGAAGCAGATAAAAACGTATCGTAGAGTCAGGGGCTGCCCTCTAGAGATAAATTTTGATTGCATCAACTTGAGAAACAGACGCTAGTCAGTTATGAGATCTGCTCGAGTCGCCAAATGACTCTCTGCTAGCGCGAACCCCGCACCAAGTTACCCCGGATTTCGTGACCCCAGGTTGTGGTGTACACCATGGATTGCATCCCAAGCTTCTTAGATTGATTTACTAGGTAAGTTTTGCCTTGATTGTGATATTTACAGAATCTAGTAATAATCAGATCTGGAAACATTTCATCCTGGGTTTTGTTCCTTAGTGTGCGTTTTGATAGCACAAAACTCTTTATTATTAAAGCCTGTGTATGAAGTTACCACGGTGATCATATCCCCGGATTTCCTTCTTGGCGCATACTGCTTAATGTTTTCCGGCATCTACTACTTCGTTACCACACCGCTAGCGAAGCTTCAACCCTGCATGATAAAAGCTCTCGAGTGTTCAAAACGGATGATAAAGCTTCTTCGCATCCCCACGCAGCTCCTATCATACTAACCTAGTATATACGCCACAATACTTTATTTACGGAAGGGCTATAATGCAGTTCTTCAGCCGTCGGTCTACGCTCTCCGATCGGCTCAGCTTATCCTTCATTGGATGAATGCATAAAGGTATCATCGCATCCTGCTACCAAAGGACATGTTGAGCTTTGGATCAATTTCAATTTGAATCACGCAGTATCGCCATCATGGCAACCACCAAAGATGACGCTCAGATCGACACAGCGTCCCATCTCGAGACAATCTCCCATCCCGAGAAACATCACCACACCCAAGAAGAAGAAGTTCTAGGGCGCGACTTCACACTCTCGGAATCCGAGCTGCCAGATGGATATTTTACTAGTGCCAATTTCCTCGGTTCAAGTACGTTCTCTCGTTCACGCTCCTAGGAAAACGATATTAACGGATCATACAGTGTTCGCCATCGGCGCCAGTTTTGGCTGCGGCGTTGGAGGCTTCGGCCTTGCAGCGCCAGTTCTGTCCTTCATCAATGCAGATATTGGGCCGGATCCTAACGTGAGCTGGGTGGCTCTTTCGTATCTACTAACAAACTCGATTGGACTCATGCTCGTTGGGCGGTTGAGTGATCTGTTTGGTATTGGAAGCCTCATCACCGTTCAATCTGATATACAGTCTGACATGTCTAGGCCGTCGTTGGTTCTTCATTGGCGGAAATGCGCTCGCCACAGTTGGGTGTGTAGTTGCAGCCGTTGCGCCCAATATCCCTGCACTGATCGCCGGAGAGACATTGATTGGCCTCGGGGCTGCGTCACAGCTTTCGTATGCTTGTAAGTACGCCATCTAAATAAGTTTTAGAGCTGTCGTCTCACTCTCACCCAGTTGCTGTGGGAGAGCTTGTACCTACGACCCACAGATTCATGGCTCAGGCTTGGGTGTAAGATAATTCTCCGACCCTATAACCCTTCGGAATAATAACCGAGTCCTCTAGATTTGCGTGGGCTATTCCATCGAGCGGTTTCGCACCCGCCATCTCGTACGCCTTCGTATTCCGCACAAGTGTCGGCTGGAGAGGGTTCGTCTCCCATTCCATACCCCTTCATCCTTGCTCTTTTTCAAAGTTTTAACTGACCACATCGATATCCAGCATATTCTACCTTCTCATCGCGTTGAACGCTGCCACAACCCTTGCTTGGTTCTTCTTCTATAAGCCCCCCACATTCGCTATGAAGCACTCCCGCAGCGCCAAGACTCAGTTCCTCAAAGACTTCGACTACATCGGGACTCTCTTATTCACGCTTGGCCTCCTACTCTTTCTCATGGGCATATCCTGGGGTGGATCTTTGCACCCATGGGGCTCCGCGCATGTTATCGCAACAATCGTCGTTGGCTTCCTGTCACTAGTGGCGTTCTTCATGTATGAGGCGTACGCTGGGTTGAAAGAGCCACTGGTGCCGATGCATCTTCTCAAGAATATGCCATGGAACATCACGGTGCTTCTGTGGTCACTCGGTGCGGCAATTTACTATGCATTGGCAATTTTGTGGCCGAGTATGGTGGCTACGCTATATAGCCCTGGCCATGGGGTTATGTGGGCTGGGTGGGTGTCGTGTATCTCCAACTCTGGGATTCTCTTTGGAGAGTTTGTAGGAGCCGGGTTTAAGAGGAAGACGAACATTCAGATCATTGTTGTGTTTGCTATAGGGAGTGTGTTTCTGGCTGGTAAGACCCATGTCTATTCATTACCACTGCGCATTCCTGTCCCTCCTACTCCTCTGGGGTCAGCATAAGGTACTAAATTGTGCTAACGAGTGCAATAGCAATGGCATCCTCCACCCCCGACACCCCCGTCCGAGCCGCCGTATTCGTCTTCCTCGCCGCAGCCTTCATCGGCTGGAATGAGATTCTGAACTCCACAGTCGCAACCATCATCATCGCGGACCAGCGAGAAATCGGGACTGCGACTGGGATTGCAGGATCCGCTCGGTCTTTCATCTCAACAATCTGCTCGACGTACGTCTTTTTTCTCTAAACATTGGCGTTTTCTGACCTCATATGTGTTATAGCGTATACACCGTAATTCTCTCCAACCGCCTCAGCGCCACGATCCCCGCCATGGTCCCGCCTGCTCTCCTCTCCTCCGGTCTCCCATCCACTTCCATCCCGTCCTTCCTGTTAGCACTAACCCTCGGCACTCCTGCGGCCTGGTCCGCAGTGCCCGGCTTGACACCGGCCATCCAAGCCGTAGGAGTACGCGCGTATCAAGATGCGAGTGCGAGCGCGTATAAGACCGTGTTCTTGAGCACTATTGCGTTTTGTGGTGTGGGGATGGTAGCATCATTTTGGGCGCCGAATGTGGATCGGTTTTTGAATCGGGATGTGGTTGTGCAGTTGAGGGGCGCGAAGGGTGTGGGTGGGGAGGCGGAAAGGGATGTAGAGAAGTTGTAGGGATAGAACGGAGAACCGGGGTGGTTATGCGTAGAGAATGTTGGCGTGGGAGAGATACTCAGTTGTGTGTGGACAGGTGTAGGGGATCGATCCTGTGCGACCTACACATAAGCTAGACCCTACTTCTATTGGTTTAATACCCCCCTCTAGTAGGTAAAATAGCGGAGGACTTCATTAGTCTTTGGTCTCTAGCTAGAATCAGATGCTTGCCTATTTTAGGAAAACTTTCGGTACTTGCACAGTTTCTAAACACGTCATTCTAATATTTGAACTAATTCAATCCATATCTAAGCAAACCAAAACATCGAAATTTACTTTCCTCTCGCACACTAAGATTTCCATCTCTCCATCCTCTTCTCTTGATTTTCTCTCAAGCTTCTGACATACGCGCAAACAGCACATCTGGTTGCACACCGCACGATCCCCACTCAGGCCTACAACCATACCCGATACGGCAGTAATCATCCTGATTTCCGCAATAGAAGTAATCTGAGCAACATCTACCAAACGTAGATCCGGTACAAGTAACTCCATTTCCGCACTTCCCGTCCTGACTGACAGGAATTGTTGGTGTAGGCTGCGCTGGAGAAGAAGTTCGGGATGGGGTGGGGGTGGGAGTTGGCGTTGGTGTCGGTGTTGGTGTGGGCGTAGATGAAGGAGGGGGAATGACAATCGTTGACGATGAACTAGGCACCACTGGAACAGATGATGAGGACACAGGAGGTACACCACCATCGCACGCGCCAAAGCCAAGGCGACATCCAGAGCCACAGTAATCAAGTGAGCTACCGCAGTAGTAGTATTCTGAGCAACAGCGTCCAAAGGTAGAACCAGCGCATGTGGTTGTGTTTCCACATGCACCGTTGAATGAGGGGATCAATGAGCCTGATGGAAGAGGCGGGAACGCGCTTGAAGATGACGGGATGACGATTGTTGATGAAGATGGAATCACTCTGGAGGATGAAGATGGTGTTGGCGTTGGGGTCGGCGTTGGCGTTGGGGTCGGCGTTGGAGTTGGAGTTGGAGTTGGAGTGTCTGGCGGCCGTTCTCCGCACCTCCCATAAGCCGGCTGGCATCCTACAATGTCGGCGCAATACTCAAATTCGTTGCCACAGTAGCCGTAAGCCGAGCAGCATTGCAAATCTGTGCATCTCTGGCCCCCGAAATCTGCTCCACATCGGCCTGTATTTTGTCGTGGGTGAAGGTGAGACAAAAACCGTGCGTACACGTTTGGGCTCGTGGCGTTGGTGTAGCCGATCTGAGAGTTTGGTGCTGTATGGCGCACTTCTGAGAGTAGGTTGAATCTGGCATCCAGAGCAGCATTAGAAGATGCCGAAGCCCCTGAGAAGCTGAGAGCTCCTGCTAAAGTAATGGAAGTCCACCGCATGATGGTTGCGCCTGGTATGTAGGATGGGAGCTACGGGAAGTGAGATGGGAGCGACGTCTGCGGTATTAATGAAAACCCATCAATGGACTTCTGGAAGGGGTTGGAAAGCCACTAAATCAAGCTCGGGAAGCTCTAGAAAAGACAATAAAAAGATAACAACACGAACGCCTCTGCCTGATATGAGAACGGGTACGCGAGGCCTCGTGAAAGCTTGGAAGGAGCTCCACGGACCAGTCATATTGGTTCCAAGCCGGAGTAAGGATTATTCAGTGCAAGATTTTAGTTACACAGAGACTGAGTTGATTCCAGGTAATTGCTAATATCGGAGCAGCACTAGAGAAGATGGGGCCGTGGGGCATATGCGGCTGTTGTAGGAAGTTAAGGAGAGAAGTCGAAAAAGCACCACAAGCAAGGTACCAAAACGATAAGTACATTACGGTACGGAACATTCATGTGTATGGCATTCTGATACATAGCGGTGACCTCATTGTTGATCATTCGGCTTTTTTCAGCATGCGATCGCAGCAGATTTGCGTGAGCGGAAATGTGGGTGTTGGACCCTCTCATCCCGACGACCAGGTGGGGCAGCCTACTATCTCTGGGCGTATCTCTCAAGACATAGCGCAGAATATAAAATCATTTACGTCGGAAAGGAAAGGAGCAGAGCCTAAATGCAAAGTGCCGAGACTGCCGGTAGAGTGGTGGATGCTTTCGGTGTGAATCTGTGATGACGACGACGGAGGGGAAACCCGACACAACTTAATTTCTAGGACAGGATATAACGGTCCATCTGCAGGAACCGCCTTAGCTATGGCAGTACCGGGTGCAACGAAACAAAGCTGTGGGCGAAGGACAGAAATAGCCGGAAGATTTACCCAATCACAGCCTGACTTCCATATTAAGCACCACCACGAGAGACGCAAAATCAGAGCCTCCACTCGTGTCAATTTTTTGTGCGACAAAACAGTCCTGTCTTTTAGAAGTGGGTTGAAAGTGAGACCATTCTGCTTCGTGCTCTTTCTCCGTGGCTAGGCAGATCTTCTCAATATGGAGACAGCACTGACTCAATATGGAGGTGCCCCAGGCGAGTAGTGAAAAGGAGTGGCTTAGAAGAGACAGGTCTTCCTTGATAGGTTTGTCCATCGTCGTCCTCAATTTATTTGATTTCGTTCTAATTCGCTTCCCGATATATCGTCCTCTTGACATCGTTCTGTGAGAGTAGTACACGAAGGAACCCCCTCGAAATCTTGCGTCCTCTGTCCAAGTCATGCTCATCATCCGATGGAAGTGATATAATAAGTCTTAATCCAGAGTACTTATACCGATCGGGAGATTGCGAGACCTCTTCCTCCTCTTCTGTATTTTGAGGTTTAAGATGTTTCTCCCTGAAGATGTTTAATATTATCACTCCACGGAGATAAGTGTTTTGTACAGTAAACGAGTTGCGCAACTGTGTTCTTGAACAATGTCCGAATATTTCCCTCCATTGTAGACTCATTGCCATCTCCCACATGCCCGAGGCATGATTAGAACCCGTAGAGGGCACTTCTGGATATCATGCTTCTGATAAGTATGTGAAAAGTGCCTCACCGTGTGGCAACATATTGCCGGATCGCGAAAGCGCACGTCCCTCGTGCTTCTGAGGCATGTTTCTTTCGAATTCGATCATACGTAGAGGAACATAATCACACTGCACTGTACCAGCGAATACGCATCCTGTGGTTGGACGAGCCCTTACCCAATCCGAGTTGGCAGCGTGAAAAAGTTCCATCACGACTTCACGATTTCATCCTTGAAGCTTTCTCCTTTTCAACCCACAGTGCGCCCTCATAGATAATATGAGCTACCATATAGGCCCTTGTCGATTGCCTTTTGTGAAGCCATCACCTGATAGCCTTGGCCAGGTCGCGTGTATAGAAGTCCAAGTATAATTTGCCGTCACGATAGCTTTACGATGTCCCGGCAATTGGCAGGCCTTCTTCTCAAGAGGCTCTCCCTCGGGAGTTTTGAAACGCCTGGCCTATCACTGCAGGCTTCTTGACTAAAGCTGCAGGGGCAGTGGGTGCACTTTGCTGGAACATGGTGTCTTCCGGGTCGATCCAGTACGGCGGTTTCGTCGATGCGCTACCCTTTATTCCCGCTCAATCTGATCCGTTGATTGCTTGCATCGTCACTTTGCGCTGCCGGATCTGCCGAAGGAAGATTGGTACCGCTGACAGGTTCTGCCGGTATGCATGGTCCTGTAACGCGAACAACATGGAAAATGGGAGTTCACGTTACATCCATGTCACCATGGAAATACTTTGGGGGTTTTCTACTTGCCCATCCCGCGTTAAGAGCGTGGTTGAGATCATTCTTTATGTCCTCAAAGTCGAAGCCGCCGTTGTGGTTGACCGTACATCCCCAGAAGTTCTTTAAATGTAGATGTACTTAACAGTCACTGTTTTATATTTGAGACTCAAACATGCTAATCCTATCTGCTAATTCACGCTTGGAATCATTGTAGTATTGAACACCGCCAGCTGTACTTGATATACGCGTTCAAAGCACGCTAGCACTTGCTCATCACGTTGTCATGTGCGCTATGGAAGTGAGTCTTGATCTCATTTGGCCCTTGACAAACACTGGTAAACTTGGTATTACTGATGCCAACCCTAAAAACCAACCACTATAAGTCTGTTGTCCCATCTCCGAGGTCTATGCCTTTAATCCCTCCATCAATGCACCTTCTTCCATCTTCCCAACAGCCTTGAACATGTGGTCTTCACCACCAATATCCAAGCCCTTCTCAGCCCTCTCATATGCATCATCCGACCTATCCAGCAGGATCTCTAACTCTGTCTCCGACAACAGGTTCGCACTACCATTCTCTTCGATATCAAACTTCTCACCATCAGATCGTCGAAGCAGCCTCTGCAGCTCTTCTAGCTCATGTTCCTTCTCCGACTGTTTACCCCGCCCACTGTCATTACGCACGCCACCTTTCTTGATGACAAGCTTCTCTAGCCGACGCTTTGCTTCCGCAGATTCGAGAAGTTTTTGTTCGACCGTGTTGCGCGTTGCGAAACGGTACACGATGACATTCCGGGTTTGGCCAATACGATGAGCGCGGTCCATGGCTTGTAGATCTTGCTGGGGATTCCAATCTGAGTCGAAGAGGATCACCGTGTCAGCTGCTGCAAGGTTGATGCCTTGGCCTCCGGCGCGAGTCGACAGAAGGAAAACATTGGCGGCAGTCTTCGAAGTCGACGAAGTATTGAAAGACCGAATTTGCGACTGGCGGTCCACCTGCGCGACTGAGCCGTCGATACGGGCATGGGGCCACGTGCGAAGCTCGAGGTATTGACCTAGTAGATCCAGTGTAGTCGTGAACTGGGAGAAGATGAGGACTTTGTGGCCTCTGCCGAGCAGCTCCGGTAGTAATGAATCGAGCAAGAGCATCTTGCCAGATGTGCTGACAAGAGTCTCGTCAGGTTCTGTTTCCGAAGCAAAGGTCTCAGACCCGGAAGTCTCAGCTGTAAGGAAGGGATTGAAGAAATTGTACGGCGAGTTACAACACAACCGAAGCTGCATGATAGGATTGCCCAGCTTCTTCTGCAATAGCTGGCGTTTCGCAATTTCGAACGTCGCAGCACGAAACCGTTCTTCTTCTGCTTCGGAGTCTAGCTCTTCGGCGGCTTCATCGGGTTGAACCTTTGAGATATCGAGTTGTGCAAAATATTCGCTGTCGCTAACCTCTTCGTAGTTTCTCCTTGCTCGTCCACGTCCGCGTTTAGATGCAGTAGAGACAGGCGTGCTCTCCCTTGACGATTTGGCGCTCTTGTTTGGCGTATTGAGTTCGCTGAACAATGACTTGCGCTTTCGACTCCCATTATTGCTGCGAACGCTCAGTGGTGTTGTCGACCCGCTCGTAATGCCTATACTAAGCCTCTCGACCGCCTTGTCCTCGAGATATGAGCGGCTGGTTCCGTCTAAGATGGCTTGGTACAACTCTCTTTGCATTGGCGTAAGAGGAGCGTAAAGAACATATTCGCGCTTCTTCGGCATCAGGCTTTCCACATCGGTCTTGACCCGCCTCAATAGGAACGGCTTCAATACAGCGTGCAGTGACTTCACGAGATACTGTTGCCGTTCTTCAGACAACAAGTCATTGAAGCTGTCTTTGTCCTTGAGGCCAGAGAAGTCGAACCAGCTCTCGAAGGTCGACAGCTTGTCGAATACAGTGGGGAGGAGAAAGTGAAGCAAAGACCAGAGCTCGGTGAGATTGTTCTGCAGAGGCGTGCCCGTGATTAGAAGACGGTTTGTCGATCGATACTGCTGTAGCTCGCGGATGAGGCGACAGTCAAGATTCTTGATGCGGTGGCCTTCATCAATGATGAGGAACTGCCAGCCGAAATCTGCCAGAAACTTCCGATCGTTCATGCAGATCTCATAGCTCGTGATGACGACGGGGAATTGGTCAGTTCCAGGGCTCTTAAGCTTCGTACGACGCAGTCTTGCCCGCTCGGCCTTGTCACCGTGGTATAGCATGACAGGGATGTCAGGCGTCCACTTGGAGAATTCCTCGACCCAGTTCGTTGTGGTGCTCAGAGGCGCCGCTATCAGAAATGGTCCATATGACTTCTTCT
Organism: Melanomma pulvis-pyrius CBS 109.77; assembly: GCA_010093585.1. Classification (NCBI taxonomy): domain Eukaryota; kingdom Fungi; phylum Ascomycota; class Dothideomycetes; order Pleosporales; family Melanommataceae; genus Melanomma; species Melanomma pulvis-pyrius. The sequence goes on from MU001988.1 coordinate 41,558, forward strand.
CCCACAAATGTGCTAGTAGTGCGATGGTTTGTATCGTCTTCCCTAAGCCCATTTCGTCTGCCAATATGCCATTGATGCCGTTCTCGTAGAGCGACAGGAGCCATTCCAGTCCTTCCAGCTGGTATGATCGCATGACTCCTCCTGTGACCAATTTGGGCTGACGCGCAGACTTCAGATTCTGGAATCCGATGTCGCCCGTTTTGACATTGTCGTCTGCTGCCTCTTTGATCGCATCTACGACATTCGACTGGCCTGCTTTCTTCTGTACATCCTCCTTCTTGAAGAAACTGGATATCTTGGCATCTTTCATCTCTCCCTTCTTGGGGCGTCCGCGGCCCTTCTTTGTCGCAGCTGTATCATTGTTCGGTTGAGGACCCGATTCGCCACCGTTGGCCGCCGAGGCGCGCGTGGCTCGTCGCTGAGATTCTGCAGCGACTTTTTCGGCGTTCTTCTCGTGTTTGGAGGACTGGCCCTTTGTCCTCTCGTTTTGGGCCTTCTCTTCGTCTTCTTGTCGTTGCATCTGCGCAAGCATGACCGTCGCATACAGCTAGAACAACCATTGTCAGCACATAATTCGGCGGAGCTGCCATGGCCCATCGGAACGCGTCCAGATGCAATTTCGAATGACTCTTTTGGACTGACCTTGCTCTTGTTCATCAAAAACTCCAGTTGCTGGAATTTCTTGTCCAAAACCTCTTTGCCGCTACTAATATCTTGCTGTCTCTCCCTCTGCAGTGCCGCGTCGCGTTTCGCGTCGTCCTTTTCCCGATTTCTCCGCATCCTGTCCTCTTCTTCTTGCAGCTCCCTCGAAATCGCTTCTTTGTTGTCCATGTCAGCGGGTGGTGGTGACGAGGCCGGGGTAGACTTCTGTGACGGCGAGTCTGCGCCAGCGACAGAGGACGAAGTCATTGGGCGAGAAAAGATCAATGAGAGATAGGGCGCTTATAAAAAGGTATTCGACGATGAAAACGCGAAATGGACTTGAGGAGGAGCGTCAGGGGGACGAGGGCTGGTGATCATCGGTGGCGGGACGCGTTCAAAGGTCCATGACGCGCCGTCACGCCGCTAATTTAAAGGTGCCAAGACCCTTCCACCAAAGACTTCACCGAGGTCCTCCGAGCTCATCTACCACAGTAAACAATGGATCATCAACCATCGCTAAAGGATCCGCTTAGATTCGTACCCCCTAAATGACACGCTGTGTTCCAGACTTGCCGCCTTCATTTTACGAGTCTATCTGATCAGTTAGAAAACAAAAAGGTCTCAATTTCTAATAGAGGGGCGATATCAATGCAATTAGGTCAAAAGATACAATTTATTACTAGACATCCTCCTTTCAATCAACTACTAAAAGACTGGCCTATCAATTTTAGGTAGTCTGGGGGAAAATACTAAACCTGTACTTGGTCTTTCCTTCATACTGTCCGAAATCCCTCAACGCTTGCTCTTCCTCTCTAGTTCATCAGCTCGTGAAGGCTTTCTTCTAATGCCAGTTTCAGACCCTGTAGTTCGATGCGGCGATCACGAATTTGAACCGTCTCAGACGCAATCTTGGTAACATCGTCGTCCGACAGCTGACTAACACACACAGGGTCGAAAACCTTCGTTAAGCCGTTCAGGAGATGTCGCTCAATTACCTGACGACAAACATTGTCCACGAACGTTTTCATCGCAACCTATGTATATCAGCCTGATTAACAGTAGTTCAGAACCTTGGTGTTACCTTGTAGTATGCATCAAGGGCCGCCAAGGACTCGACGCAAGCCTGCTGGGTCATGTCTACAACGACCCGACTCTTCAATGAAGAAGAAATCCTCTGGAGATCAATTGGTGTATTGCTGACGTGCAACTTGCCACCCCAGTCATGCTTGATCGCATGATCCATTGAATCTTGTAGCTTTTTTCTTGCAGCATCCTCTCGAGCTTTCTGGATGTTGTCCGTATAGTAATGGTTATACGTAATTGGTTGCACTTGTTCGTCTAATACAATCTTTTCCAACTCCTGTTTCGCGTTTTGAAAATGGGTATCCAGGGTTCGTTGGATGCAATGCTGAATGCCGATTCGTACTTGATCATCGGCGACAGCATGAGCGAGGACGCTACGCACGAATTGATTGATAACAGAGACGGTTGTTTGCAGATGATTGTTCGCGATATTGCCCCATCGGCTACATTGTTCATGGAATAGCTCTGACAGCAGGGTGGGGTTGTAATTTCCGGGGAGTTCGCGACCTCGGGTGTTGTGGTACACCTAACCATGTGTGAGTATGTGGCCTTCAGATAGTAATCGTACTCACTGTCTCGACCCATTTGAGCATTTCTCTCTTTGTAACCTGGAGCTGACCTTCTCTTATTGAAGATTTGTAGCTTTGAGATTTTTCTGAGTCTGTTAATTGCTCAGATCTATCTTCATCAGGTCCCTCTTCATCAGGTCCCTCTTCAAAAGATCCCTCTCCTTCAGGCGTATAAGTATAATCAATCCTTCTCTTAGCACCTTCTTCTTTCATGCATGAGGCAAATTTCTCGTTCTCCATGTGGATTTTCGCTCTAATTCGAGCAACGCTGTCCGTCTCCAAAAGAAAGAAAGCACTGTCCCGACCACCATAATTCCCGTCCAAGGCGGCTTTGGTGAGGTTGTAGACGTCCATACTAATGTGCATAAGAAACATACGGATCTGTCCAACGGTCGATCGCTCCGGCCCAATCTGGACCAACTGTCGTTCGGTGTGTAACAGTAACACCTCGGCCTCCTTTCGGACCTTTGGGAGCTCCCGTTCGATGTGGCTGTCGAGGAGTTCTTGGAGGAAGTATCGCAGCTGTCCAATCCCAACCCTACTTTTATCAAGGTTTTGCTCACTCCATGGGCTGGAATCGAAGAACTGTATCTCTTGTTTCATTCTTTCTGCCCAATTTATGCCTTCTTGTAACTGAACAGGCGATGGGTTCTTCAGCAGGAAAAACCCTAACCTCAGCTTGGTCCGCTCCTTATTCTTAGCCAAGGTTGCCACCCTTGCTTCAGTGCCCTTGTTGATGAGGTCCGGTTTAGTAATAATGCCGACAGTCCGCTCTCCGGTTTTGTCGAATTTTCGCGCTTTTTGAATGATCCCCTGGGTGTCTATGTCAATGCCGGCCTGGACGACAGCCAGGATGATGGCTCGAGAACTTTTCAGGTACTCGTAGACTAGATCCTCCACAATTCGCATATCCTCTGGATTTTCAGAAACGGAAATCAGGCCAGGAAGATCCACCACAGTAAGATGGAGTCCGGTGTTGCCAACGAATTCAAGGCTAAGAACATCGGCAGCGAAGGCAGGAGAGCTGGAGTCTGCGTTTGCAGAAGTCCCTCGAATCCCCATCAAGGTAGAGGCTTCCTGGATAACGGCGGGTAGTTCGTCGAAACTGTCGAGTTGTCGCTGGAAGGAGTTCATTCGGAGTCGTTCCTCTTCAGTTCGCAGCACCGAAGGGAGGAGTCTAGCTGTTATCCGATTCTTGTCGGGTTGGTGCCGAAGTATGATTTCGGTAGCGAATCTTGTGCACATTCCATCTGCCCTTGGAAATGGTATACCGGTTATTCCTTCGAGGACCGAACTTTTTCCCGCAGATTGATCTCCGCAAACGACGAGCTGTGGGAGAGAGATGTGGTCACCCACACCCTTCGCTCTGACTCGATCAATTTGATTGAGTCGTTCGGAGGATTTGGTTGTTTGAAGGGCAGTCAAGCCGCTCACACTTTGGCCGCTCAGCGTTACCCATTCCTCTTTCTGGGACTCCATGGTGAAGAATTTGTCGCGATGTAATGTTTTTCTGATACACTAATTGTTACTGTGGGTTTGTATTCTTATATACGCAGAGTAGACGACGCATTCAGAGCATTAAGATTCCCGAAGGCGGAACTTCCATTCTTCAACTCGGAACTTCGCATTCTTAAACTCGGAAGCTCGCGTTCTCAAACTTGGAACTTTGCATTCTTGAACTCGGAACTTCGTATTCTCGAACTGTTGAATGCGGACATGGATGCAATCGGTGACGAGTAACCTCCTACATTTAGATCGATAGACCTAAACCTTGATTGCTGCCAAGGATCACTCATGTTTCGGCCGGCGGCTATTGAATAGGGAAATTCGGCAACTCTAGTGCAATTTGAAGTCTCTCCATTTGCGCAGGATACATGGTTACACCAGTGGCTAGTGCACAGGAATGTAACAAAGTTAAGCATCGGACTACGATAAACCAGCCAGGAGGACATGCACATGTGCACCATATGTGTGTCCAAGTTTACGATACAAAGAACCGTTTACGGTTCCTATTCTTAATTGCATCCCCGCTAAAGCCTCGTACAACTTCAGCATAAAGTGTTACGTCTTACACATTAGCAAAGCTAGAAGCTAGGCTTCCCTACAGATCTTTACGATACTCTTTACTAAACAATTTTTCTCGTGCAGATCTAATTAATTGATACACCTATTTGCCTTGTCTGTCTTTTTTGCCTAGTTAACTGTTCCATCTAATTTACTATTTTACCAGGGCAAACATAACCATACCTGTCACTAGATTTACAGACACGGTAGACAACTATATATGTTAGACAACCTTTTCCAGAACAACACTTCAGCTCGTTTGGTACAAGAAGCTCGAATAGGTAAATGGTGACCCATACTCCTCTACCTATCCTCCAGACGCAATAGTAGCGAAGCCTTACTCCGAAAGTATCAAAAGGAACCTCTGCGCCCTTCTCGATACTACACCACATAAAACCGCCCTTTCTCAAGACCCCCTGCACTCCAATACCTTCCTCATTGGCTCCAGATTCGAGGATTCAAGGCTACTAGAATTTTTACCTCGCAGGATTCACGCACAGACCAGTTTCCCCGCACGCCCGACAATATATGTAGCAGTGGGTATGCATATGTTTAAGCCTCTGGACGTTAGCCAGCTTTCCTCGGATGCATCTGCTTAAACCTCTGGCCGTTAGACGGCAATCCTCCAGAAAACGCCATACCACGACATGAGCCGGAAGGAGCAGACGATGACTCCAATCCTCCGTTCAGGGCTCCCTGCTCGTCGACGCTCGAAAGCATATAAAAATGGCACGCCGCCCTGGTACAATATGTAGAGTTTTTCCGTCTCGTTTCCTTCGCTGTCCCCTCCTCCATCCATAATGCGACGCGGAACTCCCACCCCGGATCCCGAGGCCCTGATCCCCCCCGGCCTCGACGAACCCCCACCAGAGAAGACCAAGCCCCAGCGAGCATGCCTACAATCAGAAATCCCACAGGTCAAACTCGACCCTTCGGAGATGCCGTACAACTGGGCGGTTCGGAAGAAGTGGTCTGCGACCTTGGTGGTGGTTTCCATGACGGCGACCATCACCTTCGCCTCCAGCATCCACACCTCGACCATCGGGGGCGTGTCTCGGACCTTTGGGTGCTCCAAGACAGTCGCCACGCTGGGGGTGACGACGTTTCTGCTCGGATTCGCCACGGGCCCTTTGCTGTTCGCGCCGCTGTCTGAGGTGTGGGGGAGAAGGCTTGTTTTCCGCATCACGCTCGGCCTGTTCTTCTGCTTCAATCTGGGCTGTGCGCTGGCGCCCAGCATTGCTGGCCTTCTGGTTCTCAGATTTTTGTGCGGCTTTTTCGGTTCGCCTACAGGTTTGTCTTCGGCGACACTCGCTAGAGAAGGACTGAGATACTGACTCTTGGGGTAGTGACTAATAGCGGTGGGAGCTTGGCGGATATTTGGCCTCAGAGCCAGCGTTCCGTGCCGTTTGCTCTGTTCACGACTGGGAGTTCACTCGGTCCCGTTATTGCTCCGGTCGTGGGAGGATTCATCTCGCAATACCTGACATGGAGATGGTAAGACTCGGCATATGTCATCCCGAGTAGCAACTGCTAACAAGCGTAACAGGCATTACTGGGTAGTAACCATCATCTCCGGAATAGTATACACGGCCATGATATTTCTGCTTCCTGAAACATACGTCACAGTCCTGCTCGAGCGGAAAAAGAGGAAGGCGGGTATCGAGCCAATCCGCCTGTCCTTCAAAGAGCAATACGCCACCAACCTTACGCGACCATGGCTGATGCTGTTCACGGAGCCCATCCTATTCACCCTTGGACTGTACTCAGCATTCGTATGGGGCATCCTCTATCTCGACTTCACCGCTTACCCCGTCGTATTCCGCCAATCGCGCAACTGGAGTGAAGGAATCGCCGGTCTCTCGTTCCTCGGGATTGGAGTAGGAATGGCCATTGCTACCGCCAGCTCGCCCTGGATCAACAACCTCCATGGCGCGTATGTGAAGAAGCTAGGCGGCCCGAAGCCCGAAGCCCGCCTACCGCATCTCATCATCATAGCGTGGCTGATCCCCATCGCGCTGTTCTGGTTTGGTTGGACGGCGAGTCCGGCAACACACTGGGCTATCTGCATCGCAGCCGGGATCCCTTTCGGTATTGGCTTCGTGGCACTATTTCTTGGGACCAACGCATATATCACGGATTGCTATGGTCGTTTCTCCGCGAGCGCACTTGCTGCTAATGCTGTCATGCGGTCTTTGTTCAGTGCTGGATTTCCATTATTTGCTAGACAGATGTATGTTAAGATGGGAACGCCCTGGGCTACTAGTACATTAGGCTTCATTGCGTTGGCGATGGCACCTGTGCCGTGGTTGTTGTATACGTACGGACCGTGGCTTCGGGCAAGGTCTAAATATCACCTGTGGACGGTGGAGTTGGAAAGCGCATCCGAAGGAAATGTCTGATAATTTTAGCCCGAATGAGAGCGAGAATTTCTGAGCTGAATTTGAACTGTGGGCTGGTAATGTTGAATTAGCAATCAGTCAAAAATTGCCTTTTCTAATATGATTCATCCTTTTCTTTTTGCGTCTAGCTGGAATATTGGATAGAAGTTCCCCCCTCCTCACTTCAGTTTCAACTTCATAAACACCGTTCCCTCAATCGGACTATCGTAGTACTTCTCACACTCCTCAAACCCATACTTCTCATACATCTTCCTCGCCGCCGTCATAGTCGGCAACGTATCCAGCAACATCTCCGCGTAACCCATGGTCTTCGCCTTCGCAATAGCACTCTCAAACAACTTGCGTCCGGCTCCTAATCTCCGACTCTCAGGAGTGATATATAGACGTTTGAGCTCACAACTGCGCGGAGTGTCGAAAGCGCGAAGTGCTGCACAGCCGATGATTTCGGGGTCTTGTAGTACCGTCGCTTCAGCCCCAGCTTCTGGAGAACTCTTGTGGGAGAGGAATATTGTGCCGCCCATTGAGTACGCGTACTTTCCAGGAAGGGAGGAGAGTTCGACGTCGAAGTTTTGGAAGGAGAGGTCGATTGGGAGAGATTTGGCATACGCGGTGAAGAGGGTGGACACTAATTGTGTATCTCGGGGGAATTCGGCTTCATAAACGACGACTTTAGAGTCGGCCATTGCTCGTCGCCAGAGCTTTGTAGTTTGGTTATTGTTGTTGGAGGATGCGTAAACAGGAGGAGTCACAGAGAAGTAGCTGCCCTTGCAGCATCAGCACGTTCCGGGAATATCCGTCGTTATCCACATGTATATGGCAGCTTTCCCCGATTTCGGAATGCCATTTTTGAACCTTGAGCAAATCCAATTCTCTTCTTTCGGCTTCTGTGGCTTCGATATTTCTTGAGGAAAGGGTTCCAATAGTGAATGCCAGGGGATAGGCCAGCGTGGGTGGGTGGTAGGAGGCGCTGCCTATCCCCTAGGCTAGAGCGCCGCAAGTCACTAGGAGCAAATTGTCATTACTGACACTAGCCTCGGAAATTCTTATTACGGTCACTCGGTTTGGTAATTCTTGCAGTCACTTGGCTTAAAGATTACCGTTAATTACCGCACACATCACCGCAAATTGTAGTAGAGAAGGACCGTTTTTGATATTAAATACAAAATAAAAAATACAGAACCGCCAAAAACCGCTACTCATCATCCTCGTCATCCTCGTCATCCTCGTCGTCCTCGTCGTCCTCGTCGGCGTCACCCTCGCCGCCTGGCGGATCCAGCTCATCCGCCAGACGGCGGAGGGCAGCGGCCATGGCGGCGGCAGCTAGAACCGTCAGCAGACCGTATAACAGCAGAAGAAGGGACAACTTACAGGAGCCGGGGTTGAGGCCGAGGGCGGAGAGGGCGGGCGTGGCGGGCATGGCGGGCGCACGCGGGCGGCTGGGGGTTGCTGGATGGGTGGCGGAGGCAGCAGCGCGGCGGGAGCGGGGACCAAGGGCGGCGGTGGCACTAGGGGGGAGGGGCGCGCGGAAGGAGCAGCGGGCCCCCTCACTGCCATAATGGCAGTTTGCGCAGCTCCCATGGAGATGGCCGCCTACCACCTGGCAAGTAGTAAACGGGCCCCCTCCACGGGAGCACGACGCACAGGGAGCGGGGGCCGCTGTCCCGGCAGCCTGCGCTAAGACCGCCTCGTGGTTCGAGGCGCGGGCCATCATGTTGACGACCCGGCCAGACCGCAGCAGGACCTCCTGGAGGAGGGGGAGGGAGGCGAGGGCGCGGGCCGTGGCGGCGAGAGAGGAGGGGGCGGCAGCAGGCGTGGTGGTGGCCGCCAGGGTGGGGCCCGCGGCGGCGGTGGTGGCGGTGGCGGGCCCGTGGGCGGGCTGGAGGGGGGGGAGGTCATGGTGGAGGGTGGTGAGGGAAGGGGGGAGGGAGGGGGGGGCCCTATAGAAATGGGCAGGCAACGATTATGTAAACGCCGAGAACTTCTAAAGTTGCGGTATAGTGCGGTGAAAGAGGAAGTTACGGTGTGTTGCGGTGACAGGAAGTTGCGGTGGAGGTAGAGGGAGGTGCGGTGACAGAGGAGGGTGCGTAACGGAGCTACAGAACAACACCGTAACCGCAAAGCGGCTACGAAAGTAGAACTTCCAGATATAACGACGACCTAGGCAGGCAGGCATTAACAATAGCAGGGCGCTGGCCACGCCGAACTACCGGTAGGATCTGGGCAAGGTCGTCGCTCAAGACCATAGGTAGACCACCAAAGAGAGCGATAGAGCCGCGGACATCCTGCAGCATACAGTAGACTGCCTCAAAGCAGTACCAGTGCTGCATAGGCACCTTACCCTAGATTACTAGGACTGCAGTGGGCAGTGCAGCTGCTAGGTAGCAGAAGAGCTGCATACTAGAAGAGGCAACGTAGAGGACAACCTTCTCTACAGAACAGTAGAAAGTATAGAAGCACTGCTGAATAAAAGTCTTTTCTATGCCTGCAGAACTGTAAACAAATAAGTAGGCAGTGTCTAGCGTTTCTTAGATGGCAGTAGTAATTGCTGTAAAGGCAGCCTTCTAATCTAAATTTAATGTTAGCGTCTGTATTATACTATAAAGTGTTACAAATAAGCCAATTTTTGGACTAAAGACCCTAGGCAATCTAAGGCAACAGCAAGGAGAAGTCTAAAAGTTGCTTTCCTAAGTCTGCAAGAAGACCGCTAAGCAAGAAAAGACTGTAATCAAGATAGGCATTCTCTGCATCTAACACTGCAAGAGCCGCTACCTGCTAATTTGCTTTGCAGCTACTGCATCATGCGGGACATTTACAACATTGCTACTCTGGTTAGTACCTTGATCGTAAGCGAGCCGGAGACATAGCCTAGGCGTTATCGAAGGTGGCTCTAGCGGATGTGCCAGAGATCAGCTTCAGCCTAGGTGGTGCCGTCTGTTCGCCTTACTGTACACTAATCTTTACAGTCGTGACCGGTATCGGTTTCCGGTTCCTGCACTTCGATTATTCTGAGCGGATGGCCGCTGAGAAAGGCGCTTACTCGATAGGCATTAGCGGCTTACAGGAGATATATGTAGCTTAAAAAATAGCGATATCACAAGCTGTGCCACATGTACCTCTACCCACTCATTATCTACGCACTTCGAAACATCTACAAGGGTGTAGCCGGAACGGGTCGACCACTCTCCCTGCTAGTGCAGGAACAGAGTACAGAGGTTCTGCACGAATCTGTGTTCCTGAAGTTTCCAATTAGTGATAACCCGATCCTGCTGGCGGCGACTCGCCACCGGGGAGCTTTGGCTTGCTGACTGACCTTGGTGATATGTAGGAGATCTGCTAGTGCGTTTTTAGATAATTGGTCCCTCTCAATGATTTTGTCTAATTTCTAGCCTATAGGAAGAAACTGTGCAAGGAAGAACGATGAGAAATCTGGTCAACGACCCGCCTGTTAACAGGACAACTTCCCTCGACTTCACTGCGTTCTTCACTAGGACTAGATGGGCTAGTACCACTAGGGAGGTGCTTCGTTCGGTGGTGAACGGAAGATTGATGAGAAGAGGTTGCTCCATTGGTAGTGCTTCTAATGGTTCAGGTAATAGCGTGCCTTAACATGTGTATCGAAGAAGCTTCCCAATACTGCGAGAGTATAACAACAGGTGCGATAGATAATAGGATCTATTAGGTGCACTTGCTATAGAAGTTTGACTACGAAAGAAGAAGAAGAACAATTTAGAAAGGAAATCCTTCACAAATATACTCCCATCCTTCGTCTGTCATCCTGCTGCTCAGTCGTGCTCGGCTTCGCCAAGCGGGATCACTGCAATCAAGGTCACCTGACCCTGGCTGAGTCACCTGCCCCGCGGCGTCGTTCTGTGCCTTCGTGGCGTTGTTCTGCCAGTGTCCTTTGCCCGTAACCTTACTTTTCTGTGGCTGTCCTTTGCCAACCTGAATACCCGTAACACCGCCTCAAATCCGAATCCGCCTCAGGCAACGTCTAGACGCCAAAATGAACGTACGGAGCCCAATATAGCGGACTGTGTAGCATAGTCTCCCGACCCTCATCGCAAGGCTCATCATCGCTAAGCTCCGCATCTCTTCCGGATTGCATCATACCCGTCTCATCTCCGCCAGCCGCCTTTTCATGCTCCTTGTCCCTACTATTCTTGCCACCTACATCTTCAGTCTTAGAAGTAAGCGTACTGTCCTGTTGCGCCTTTTCGGGGTCGTCTTCCTGCACCACCTCGGCCTTGCCGTTACTTGCTTCTGCCTCTTCAGGTTCTTCCAGATTATTACTGCCTGCTACACTGGTACTGTTCTTGTCTATCATTCTTGTCGCATTAATGCAATCGTCTCGCAGCGCCTTAACCGCCTGATGGAGGCCCCGACATATCGCCTTGTCAGTCATACCTTCTTTCCGGATCGTCTCGTACACGACCCTGGCAGCGTCCACACAGTGGCTGTCGGATACTTCCCATAGCGTTCCAATAACGTGCCGGAACCCCGCAAGTTGGAACGCGCTCGCTAGATGGATTCCCTCATCAACAAGCCTATTCACCCGGTTTGCGCTAGTCGAGCAGGCCGAGAGATAGCCAAGGAACGGAAAGCTCTCTTGGATATTCAAGTCGCGGAGATCTCCTACCGTCAGCGGGCTCTTATTCCAGTCATCCAGGAGCAGACAGCTTCGCGCAGGATCCAGGGGATCCGAACGTCCATGGCCAGCGAAGTGGAAAATCTTGCAGGTTCGCAAGTGTTCTAGAACTTTTTCCTTGCGGCGTGGTGGGATAACTGCTTCGAGCTGTAGCGATGGGCAGAAATCAGCCAACATTCCCACTTCTTTGGCGGCGAAAGGAAGGGCTGAGCCGCTTGAGAGGCTTGGAGTCTCTTGCATAGCAACTAGGAGAGCATGCTTCAAGCCTGGTCCTGTAGGCCTCCGAACACTATGAAGGCGGCGCCCATATCTCAATGCCTTTACAGACGAGGTGTAAGATGACATGACTCTATCGAGCACTGTCTTGGTTGATCCTTTGGTGTGGAATCCCGCTGCGTGAATTGGAAAGTGGCTCAATGCTCCCGTGGGAATCCACCACACATGAGGCCAGTTATCGTTTGAGCATGGGTGCTGATAACCTAGTGCGTCCATGATAGGGCCTGCAGCAGCGGTCCATAGCCATTCTAGGGTTGACGCTAATCCAACCGACTGCTGCCGGATTCTTTTATTCAGTTCGTCCTCTCTTAGGCCGGGCAACTCTAAGACCTTTATTTTTTGATGCTCAATAAGAAACGCATCGCAACGGTAAGGGCTTACGTTGATAATGACGATAGGGCCTTCGCTAGCAGCAGCCATAAGCTCTTCGTGAGTCGGCGGCAGAAGAAAGTTCTGGAAGTCAGGCTGACCGCGTATCTTCGTAATAATTTCTTTTAGTCTTTCGTCTGCTTCGAACCGTTGATTTGCCTGGACTTTCCACGGAGACGCAGTATCACCTAGTAAAGTTGTCTTACTAGGAGGTAAGTCTAGCTCATTCCGAAGGGATTCAAATTCCGCCGCTAACATAGGATGCTGCTGTTTAAGAACAGATATGTCTGTGCGCATCTCTAACAGGAGCCCGGCAATAACGCAACGACCTAGCTCTAATAGCTCTAAGGCTTGATGCTCATCCTTTCCCGCTTCTAGACATATAGCTGCAGCCATAGAAGCCAAACCGGAAAACTGTCCAAGTATATGCTGCTTGTCGTTCTTCTCTAGCAGCCGCGGGCTCACAATAGGGAGAAGCTTTACGGCGCCTTCTAGGAGGTCACTTGCTTCTCAGTCGGGAGGCAAGGATGTTAGCGCCGAGCCGAGCCGAAACAATGCGGATAGACGGTGGAGAAGTATGGCAAGCCCAACCTTCCTCATAACAGGACAAAGCACGGTTGAGATCGTCCATCACCCCAGTCCTCTCAAATCGCCTGCTGAGCCAGTCTCCGAGGTTTTTTAACCGGCCAGCTCGATTAGGGTGGTTCTGAGGAGTAGCAGCAACTGCTATGTTGGCAACCTTAACTGCACGGTTAAGATCTTCTATTAATCCAGTCCTCTCAAATCGC
>MU001989.1:0-54248 GCA_010093585.1 Melanomma pulvis-pyrius CBS 109.77
GAAGGAGAGGCAATTGAGGGCAAATCGGAGTAGTGGAACTGAGTTGATTGTATTAAGGAGTGACTAACTACTGTATATATAGGCGAAAAGGAAATGAGTAAGCAATGGCAAGGATTCGAAGAACCTGCTGAATAACTAGTAAAGTACGACCTTTCAGGAATAGCAGGCATAGGAGAAGCACGTGAGCTGAGCCTCAACAAAAGTTGATAGAAGTTGAGGCCAGGATGCCGTGAGAGACTGTTTCACCCATTGTATGCACTTCATGGTAGAGATCAAGATGTGTTTGTGTGTCAGATACAGGGCAATTGAGGGGAGGGGTTGTTCTTTCAATCTAAGGAATCTATGATCTTGGGCAATGTGTCTAGAACTCGATTCGATAGCGTACTAAGGTGCCTATTTAGCTCGGGTTGTCGCATGTCTGCATGGTTATTTAGCATCACAATTCTAGTCCCGGCATAGTCTCTAGAATAGATTTCAAGGTTTGGAACCACAACAAATATAGTGAAGAAGAGGTTGAAGGCTCATTCGTAGAGGGATCTATACAGAGGTAGCACATATCATACAGGCTTCCAAAAGGGTCCTCATTGCCAACTAGAACTTGTAAACCTGATCCTTGCTATATCCCAGCTCTTTCAGGTAGCCGTCCAACTCACCCTGGTCAGACGGGCTCTTTTTGTTGCCACTGATGGCTTTGTACAGTCCTGGAGGCCCACACACGAAGACCTTGATCTTATCTCCCTGTTTTGGCTCGGGAAGAACCGTCTTCAGCAAGTCTTTTGTAATGAATCCCTTGCCACCTTGCCAAGACTCCGGTGGGTTGTTGAGGACGTAAAATGCCCTAAACCTCTGGGGGTATGTGTTCTCTAGATGTTCCAGCTCCTTCTTCATCAAGATATCCTCTTCTGAGATGTTGCCAAAGATCAGTGTGACTTTGGTCTTGTCCTCTGGGTTCTTGAAGATGGCGTTTGCGACCTGCCACATAGGGGTTATGCCGGTTCCGCCGGTAATCATTGCTACGTGCTCGTGCTTGTTCGGCGACCAGGCGTATTTTGGGATTGGGCCTTTGATGTCAAGGCGCTGGCCGGGCTCCATGTCGTGGAGATGCGTTGACATGGGGCCATTGGGGTACTTTTTGATGATGAACTCGACGTATCCCTTCTGATCTGTGCCCACGTTAGACCACACTACGAGCTGGCGCCTCATTGCAGCTTACCGGTATCGCTCGTGGGTGTGTATGGCCGGATGACGGGCTTCTCCATTTCGGGGCCCTTGAACTTGGTTATTACAGCAGCTACGATATGATTAGCAGTGCCATGAACGAAGCTAGATGCACGTACATGCAACAGCCAAGCCGCTCTCCATGTCCTCCTCAGGCAGTTTGAAGACGAGCTTCTTTGTGTTGTGGTTGATGATCTCCGACTTCTCAAGCAGTAGCGACAGGAAGCCCTGCTCACCGCCGGTGAATGCAGCCTTCGCGGGCGCTCCCGTCTGTCCCGGGATTTTGGCGCCCTCCTTCGATGGGGCCGGGTTCGCGTCTCCGCCTCTTAGGTAGAGATAGCTGCCGGAGAGCCCAGCGAGGGCAACACCCGTAATGAGGCGGCCATAGCCACCGGTTTTCTGGGCCACAGGGGGTTCGGTTGCGTACCGACGGACATGCTGTGGCCGTGTTAACTTTGCTGGTGGAGCTCAAGGCGATTTGGGCGATTTGTAATGAAGAGCGAGGGCCGACATACCTGGCGCAGCACGTTTGCTGGGCGGAAGACCTGGCGGGCGAACATGGCGAGAGAAATTGAGGTGATGCGAGGAGGGAGGGGGTCGATTGAGGGGCGGGGAGTGAGGGAGGAGGGATGCGCGGATTTTGTGCAGCAAAGCTCGAAGCTTCAATCGAGCACGGCGCCAAGCAAAACGTCATCCACCTCGCGCTTTTCTTTCCGAAGTGCCGACACCAACAAGCCAAGCATCGCCAGCCTCAGCCTTCCTACATCTCGACGCTCCTTTTTTGTCAGCGACATCTCCTTAGCTGACGACGCTTGCAGGCCGCAGTCACTATCTCCATCCAAACGGATTCGCTTTGCATTGACGTTGGACGTGCAGTCTTCCGTCTCGATTACCAACTACACAAGGCACGTCCCATTGATGCATGGGAGAGGTGGGACCCGCTCAGATTGCGACGCATTGTAAGGCTACAGAAATCGCCAATTCTCATCATGGCTGCGTAAGTATCTGTATCGGGGATCGCACGGCCTGATTGCCTATATTACCTGCACTTTAGCCTATTGAGTCAACCTCCAGAAGTGCTACCTCCATGTTCGTCGCTTCTTCGTATTCAATCAACGAAACACTCGGAACTCTATCCATCTTCACTGTTAATTGAGCAGAACAGTGAAGGACTCCGCTCAATCCCTGATTCAAAATTAGACCAAGCCCTCTAAGATTTGACCAACCGGGTGGAGAGTAGATCAACGCTGCGCTGCAGCAACAATATATATGCTTGCACGTTGACAAACCTAGACAGGTAGACTTATTATTATAGTGGTCGCAATACATGTCTTTTTAACAGCACCGTACCTCCTCTTCGTCCTCCCGCGTTCAAAGGCTCTGATCTTTGCATTGCCTAGAAAGCTCTGCGTCGCGCTCCTAATTCTCGAGACCCAATCGTGCAAGCTGTTGCACTCACCAAAATGAAGCCCGCATTATTTCCCTTGCTTTCCTTCCTCGCTCTTTCCTCCGCCTCCCCCCGCATACGCAAACGTGAGGTATGCACAGTGGAATCCTTCAACAATTCCTTAGTCGACGACGTCCCCGCTATTGCAGCCGCTCTGAAGAAGTGCGGTAATGGAGAAAGAATCCTCCTGTCTAAGGGTACTACGTACACGATTCGCTCACCCCTCGATCTCTCACCATGTAAATCATGCGACTTCCAGATCAACGGCCTCGTCAAAATATCGCATGACTGGGATTACTGGGAGAAACAGACTGCTGTCTTCAAGGTCCCGAACATGACTGCTGCCATAATCCGCTCAGACGGAAATACGGGTATCATTGACGCTCAATCCCTCGGCCTGGCTGACCCATCCACCATCGCGCCCGCGCGGATCCCGAAACTCTTCAGCGTAAGCGATAAGAGCTACCAAATCCATGTGCGAGATTTAAAGATAAAGAATGTGCCCGGGACTGCCTTTTATGTCCATTCAGACAGCACCGCAGTCCGCTTCTATGGTATCGAGTTTGAGAACGCGGCAGCAACGGGTTTTTTGGTTGATCAGGCACAGCATGTCTATCTCTGGAACAACACAATAAGAGCGAGTGGTACGTGTGTTGCTGTACTACCAAACAGTACAAATATCCAAATCGAAGAATCGACATGCATTACAATGGGCCCCAGTGCCTCATCCTTTGGTATAGAGCTACGGCTCCTGGCTGGAACTGGACTAGGTTGGATTCGCAATGTCTTCGTTAAGAAAATAAAGGCGGTAGGAGGTATGAATGTGATTGCATTCTCGGCAGGCTGGGATGGTGGTGGACCGCATACGATTGAGATCACAAATGCGACGTTTACAGATGTCACAATCGAAGGGCCTGCGGAGCGGGCAGTGTACTTACAACAGGATGAAGCAGTGCTTAAAGCCACCAATGTCACCTTTGAGAACTTCCAGGGCGAGGCACAAAAGGAGAGCCCACTTGCATGCGTTAACACCGGTGACGTGTGTGAATTTCAGATAGAGGGTTGGAATATGGTTACTCAGAACTGATATAGATGCGAAGATGGTTCATAGATGACAGAGCTGTGTTTGCCCTTTGTGTCTTGTCGAGGGTAAACTTCATGTTTTCCTTTCTTTCGCCCTATTGAACAATTCCTCATTCACTGCCGACGTTTTCTTACATACGTCATCTACCAATACAATCATCAGATGGCCGCCTAAAAGCAATCTTCACTCTTGTTTACAGTTTCACTCTCACCGACCTGAAGATCTATTGCTTCTTCGAATCGCTCTTTACTTTTAACACCTCACCCCAGCTGCAAGTCTTGACTCTAAAACACACCCACATCAACAACCGAGTGTCAAAAATTCGCAACCGCCCGAACTCCACCTCACGCCAGCATCCGATTACTGGGCCTCTCCACTCGACACATTCCCAGTCGGCATCGTGCCATTCCCAGCTCCTCCATCCGCCGAATCCTCGCCTCCAGGCTCAGCAACACTCCCGTTACCTGTCCAGATAAAGCTATACGCCGGGTCATATGACACTGTGATTGCGATATTTCAGCGTCTCTTAAGCACAATCTTAGTGCTACTCTTTGCCGCGGATTTCCGACTCCAACGCCTGGATACGTGGGAGGCCAAAGTTTCACCTGCCACCGCAAATAATCATTGAGATCCTCACCGAATAACTTCTACTATCTCCAAACCGGCCAGAAGACTTCAAACATCTGACCAATCACCTTCCCTTCTGCGAACCTACGCACATGCTCCCTCTTCCAGGCAACAACGCCATGGCACTCATAACTGGCCCCCGCCCTCTCAGACTCGTACATCGCGCTCTTTTGCGCCGCGGCTGCCCGCACAGTATCCCGCCATCTCTGCGCACCCGTCTCGTGGAATCGTCAAGTTGTCCCTCTTGCCAGATCACGCGTCTCATCAAAGACATCCGTGATGTGCAGAAGGGACTCGAGACACGCGGCGGCATCTTCAAGTCCAAGGAGAAGATGACTGTAGAGCTAAAGAATGGTAGTATGGTAGCCATTCTACTTCAAGTTAAGCGCCATCGGGCGTGGACGCGCAAGTGGAGGGAGACAAAGATCAAGGTTATGACGCGCTTGTGTGAGTTTGAGCAGGTGATGGAGGAGATGATAGAGGCGGAGGAGTTTTTGGGGGTCGCTGAGGTGAAGGAGGCGTTGAGATTATGGGAGGAGGTGGAGGAGGAAATGGCGGTCATGCCGGGGTATGCGTACGTGAAGGGAATAGTGGAAACTGAAGGCGAAGACGAGATCCAGGATGAGAGTAATGAAGGAGCTGGGGGCATAGCCCTCGTTGATCTAAAATATGTGGCACAGGGGACTCAAGAGAAGAACAATTACGAGGACGAGCATAGGGTCGGGGACACGGTGGACATCCATTTGAGTGAGGACAAAAGCGCTCAGTTGACGGGCTTGGTCGGTGGCATCCATGTGTGCGACATCCAGAATGACAACGAGACATCGGAACTTAGATTCCCTAAAGACAACAAAAATTCCCCAGCCAACCCAGTGACAACGGCCGCGACCACGCCTATAGAGTGCAGTACACCGACGCTCCGACCAGCTCTACGCACTACTCATACCTCAACATCCACCACGAGACGAGATTCCACCGCTCCGACCCCCCTCGCAGTCCAGTTCCTCGAATACACAACACATATCCCGCACGCCCAAAAGCACATTCTTTCCAGGCCCATACACCCCACCGAACAGCCCCACAACCCCTATACCAATGCCGAAACATGCCGCCCGCGCCTTGTCTTCTTGCGCTCGTCAGAATTCTATCACCCGGGCACGTGGTTTAGTCCCGAGGGCTGCGAGAAGATAGATACGAGCTTCATGAAGTCGGACTGGAATGTTGTGGAGAAAGATTGGGATACTGTGGAGATGGCTTGTGAGGTGGAGATGAAGATGCCGCCGGGCTTGGAGATGGGTTATTGGTTGTGGGTGATGGGGTGGTGGGTCAGGGAGGTGGCGAGGAGAGAGAAGGAGATCGGGAAGGATTGCAAGGGGGGTTTGGTAGTGGAGAAGTAAGATGGACTTGAAGCTGGTGCTGATGGTCAGGCAATCTTGAGGCATTTTAGAGGGCTGTGCTATCTAGGTTGGATGCCAGTACTGTGTTCACTCTCAGAAGGGGTCCTGCATTTACATGGAAAACGAACAGATCCGGCGTCTACGACGGCTCTTACAGAAGGATGTAGAATATACGGAACCTTACAGATCAAAAGGTTGGGTAGACACGGAATTTGATCATCGTAGTGTACGGAATGCACTTGATATTCTTCCCATCATTATCATGTTACCTATGCACCCCAATGATGCCCTTACTAATTACATTGTTCACTCCAGATAAGGATCTGAACTCACCTATTCACTAGAATTCTCCGCCCTCAAAACACATTCATCCATCTTTGTGCATAATAATGACCTGCACAATGTTCCCATCCAACCTCATCGACGCAGTTCATAATGTTGAAATCAAGAGACATTGTAAAGGACACTATACAATCTACGCAAATACCCAGCATTAGATATATAAGTTTATCCCAGGACCCTAGCTTATGGATTCATCTCGACCAGTCCGGTTGGGAGTGTGCACCGGGTTCACGTTCGAAAATAGTGCGTCTGCATCGCGTTTCTAAGAGCCGAAGTGCATCAAACGAGATACAGCTTCTGAAGTCCTGATCCTGGCGATCTAGTTGGCTTAAATCGAGGACTTATACGATTAATTAGACGGAAGTAAAGTAGAACACGGAGTACTTAGGAGAAAAGTAGAGGTATAGCAGCCACAATGGTCTTCGGCTTCTCTTATAGGAAAGGTCCGTCTGTATCTACCAGCAACAGTAGCACCATCGCCACCGCCACCGCCACTACCTCCTCCTTTACTTCTACCACCACAGCCATATCCTCATCACCCTTTAAGTCAGCGCCCAGGTCCACAGCCAAGAAGTCTAACTCAGAACTCCTGGCTAAGTACTACGACTTCGACATTGGCCTCTGGTCGGGCTTTGACGACGACAACGACCATGATAATGGCGAGCGGACGCAGGCGTGTCAAGTCCCCGACTCACCAACTGAAAAGTCCTTCATGGAGGACTGGAAGAGCGATGATCTGGGGTATGCTGATGCCATGGTAGAGAACACGCGGGGACTAGATGGCGTGTACAACCTCCGAGGTAAAGGGCATAATTTTTCTAGGGAGATGAAGGCTAGGCCAACTAAGGAGAAGAAGGATAAGGAGACTGCACGCAAGATCAAGGACAAGAACGTTGCACAAGATGCTAAGGACGATACAAAAGAACTTCTCTTTGACGCCGATTCCACTTGCGACAACGCCCCAGCATCCGTCGTAATCCTCGACCCTATCGGCGTCGCCAATCAATATTCGCGCTTAAGAGCCCAAGATCAGGATATCGAAAATTGGTTCGATTGCCCAGATATCCCCTTCGACACCTTTACGAAATTAGACCGGAAACATGCAGTGGCTGGCGCTAGCCCCGATGGTCCTGAGAAGGCGTTTCTGGATAGTGACGGGCTTATTTGCGAGAGCGTGCTAGAGTATGATGGTATGTGTACGCCTAAGGTGGCGGTGCGGGTGGATTTTGATCCCGAGGTGTTCAATGCGATGGATGTGCAATTGTGGGCGCCGGATGATCGGGACTTAATTATCAACGTAGAGAATGAGGCGGCCGAGGCGCGGATGACTATGCCACATATTCTGCCGCCGAAATGCAGGCCGAAACATTTGGTCTTGGAGACTGGCTTCCGAAATCTGTCAGTAGAACCTTCGACGGTGATGGCGCGGCGCGTGCAGAAGTGGGAGCAGGAGCATGCCGACACAGACGAAGTTTTGGAGCGAGAGTACAACGATGAGCCCGAAAACGGCGAGGAAATCGCGACGGCGTTGTCCATGCTACTCAAGCCGAGAATTGATTTTCTCCCCGGTATCGATCATTTAGCAAATCCCACTATCCGGTCCGTATTTCTTCAGGAAAGCCCGTACAACGCAGTTGAAGAATTTTCCTCGGACGACAACAATGAGAGTATTGCAGATAATGAGGATATCCGCGAGGTCATCGGCGTGAGCCTCGATCCAGATATGCTCTCCGATATCAACGCAAATACTTGTCCTGCTGACACGAATAAATCATCCAGCTCGATTACATACTTCGATATCGAGACTCGGCAGCAAATTGAGTACTGTGCTATGGCTCAGCTTCTCGAGGTTGGAGAGTCGCAAACTTATCGCCAGCCACTTCCGATTACATACTTCGATATCGAGACTCGGCAGCAAGTTAAGTACTGTGCTATGGCTCAGCTTCTCGAGATTGGAGAGTCGCAAACTTATCGCGAGCCACTTCGCGTAGTCAACAATAACACGCAAGACGCTTCCGGTAAATCTGAGTGGCCTCGAGAGCTGTCCTCTAGTCATGCTGGCTTTCGGCCTACACTTATGATCCAGACCGGACTCGAAACCATCGTGGAAGAAACGCTAGATAGTTCGGCCTCTTCTTCATCAGAGGCTTCAATTGAATTTGAAGGTCGGCGTGGATTTGTCAAGCGATTGGCACAGCGCGACGCGAAATTTCTCGACGACGAAGATGAGTCCTTGCCAGTAGATCTGAATGATGGATCCCCCTCTAGCTTTCCCAACACCAATTCAGAGATTGTGGAAGAGTCCTTCGACGACGATACATGGGGGTGTGGGGCGACTATCCATGTTCTTGTCCCGGATGATGGATTTTTCGATAGGAAACAAGTAGCAGATGAAGGACCGACTTGCGGTCTAGATATACCGCGTATTGTAATCGAGTGCCCAACTGACGAAGAGCCCAAGCACGATGCGAGTCCTGGATACATCGTCGAGATCGATAGAGACTTTCTATTTGCCAACAACGAAGATGAGTACGAATTTCTCAACGTGTTCCTGCCGCAGCCGCGCGAGAACTCATCCGGATGTTGTGAGCGAGCGTCTGCAGCACGCGCTGAGATCGACGTTTTGGAAAAGGAAATCAGCAACTTCATCCTACGCGTGTATTCGCTCGTCTATGACGGCTCGTTTCGAAATGTGGAGCTGATTTGCGAAGATGCGAGATGGGCGATGAATGTTCTCTCACAAACTGACACATGTTCTCATCTGGTTCTACAGTTGAAAATCATTGTTGAGATTTTGGAGGAAGATCAGACGTTGACTTCAGGGCCATGCAAAGTTGATGTTGATCATCTCAATTGGCAGAAGATGTTGACGCCGAATGAGAATGATCGTAACAACGAGCAGAGTGATGTGATTAAGTCGGACCTAGAACAATTGGCCGAATTAACTTTCCTAACATGCGACGACCCGTACGTCCCCTTCTCGGTCGCGGAAGCCCAAGCCAAATTTATGTCATGGAATTCAGAATACGGGCACGTCGACCCTAGCGATCTAGACTATGAGATGCTCGCTCATGCTCGCACGGTAAGTACGAAGCTTCTGGAGTCCCAAGCGGATGTCATTCGTACCATGAAAGGATTTACGACCATGTACGTTAGCCGTATGAAAAACGGCGACGTAATAGAACATATAACAGCTACTCGCAGCTCGATCCTAGAGGAGTACGATCCGAACATCCCATCTGGACTGGAGGACATGAGCCATGGAGAGCTCTGTGGCAGCATACTCAAAGTATACCACACCCTGCGGATGGACCCGAAGGATTTGCGAGGGGAGATGCCTCTCGAGGCACTAAACATATTGGAGGAGTTGAAAGAGGGAATTGCGGTGTGGACAGCTTACCTGAAGTCAGACTCATCTCCATCGTTGCAGATAGAGCACACTTCCTACATCACCAACCGTTTTTGGAAGATTTCCTTCGTATGTATGAAGGAGATCGAGAATGCTCATCGAGAAGCTGTGCAAGATTGTGAGATCTGGCCTTTCCTTCCCGAAATGATAGAGATGGAGGACCTGATCTGGCGCAGCTGGATTAACAGCATGCGCGAATCTCTCTCGCTCGTAGGGCTGTTCGAAGGTAAGGTTCATTCTTCTTTCTTGCCATCTGCGAAGGATTTTGTATTAGAGAGTCTTTCCTGGTGGGAGGCTCAAGTATTTAGGAAGATTCGGGACATCCAATCTGCGCACCCACAGTGAACAAAGTATGAGAAGCTGGATCTGATTTAATTTTATGATAGACTAGAAGTCTAATAATTTGATATAATATTAAACAAAATGAAGTCAACAAGTGAACAAGAGCATGTGAAGAAACAGGTAGTACGAGCTGGACTGGGTTTTAATAGAACAAACACTCCAACTCCACAACTTCCACCCACCCGGAAGCGGCCTGCGACCTCTGCAGGACCTCATTCTCCACTCTAGGATGCTCGCTCCCCAAGCGGCGTCGCCACTCCACAAGAGTGATGACTCAGAAGCCGGTGGAGCTGAGGGAGGTTCCAGTGCTTTTAGACCCTCATGAAGAGATGACACCGCGTTACTTATTGCTACTCTCACGATTCTGTCGTAGCAAAGACTGGGAAGACCTAGACATTGGTGGCGTCTGGAAAAGTATGGGTCTATGAATTGTACGAACAAAAATGGCACCAGTTACCAGTCTCAATGGAGCTCTCTGCTTGAGCAAGCTGAGGAACTGGTTAGGGAAATCTGACCTTTCTAATATCCGCTGCAGTTTTCGGTGGGGTTTTGCGGCCCCTTTGGGCGTTGATGCACCACATACCTCCTATGCCTAGCTATCTTTTCTACAAGACTCCCGTGAGATTACGCCTAGGGTACTAAAAACGACACTAGTTTTCGGTAGTTTACTATTAACGGTATTTCTAATAATTGTTTATTGGAGCAGATTTACCAGTAAGGAGTAAAGGCTGATAATCTCTGTCTGAGCGGTATCGACCAAGACGAACGGCGGCTCATCGTTATCTGTCTGGCTTTCAGGCGGAGGGACTGTAACCTCCCGGCCACGATCAGTGCAGAGCTAGACCAGTTAGCCACCTTAGCAGTCGTGGAACTTTTCAATCAAGGTAAACATTGCTTACGCGAAAACAATTGAGCTGTCCGAATTGTTCATTTTGCAGGTATACGTGACTGATCCTCTCTCCGCCAGGGCCGTCGATATCAAACGATATTCTTTGATCCGCGGAGCTATCGTGCGGAGCCTCTAGCCGTGGCTCTTCGTTGGGAAAAGGGCCACAGCGACCTAGTGTATGTTTTTTTCCGTCCGTCAACTTCGGTGTTGTACTTGAAATCGATGCCGTTTATGTGACCGAAGCCAACAATCCACACGACGACTTGGACTAGTTTCGACAGGATTTCCCCGCGGCTGCCACCAAATAAAATCATACTGTAAGGTCTTTGCATGCGAGCTACCCAAACCTTGTCCATGGAGTGATCGTTGAATAAAAGCCCCTCAGGAGGAATATCTGGCAGCCAGAAGGCCTCGTCCCGCAACGATGAAGGTTTTATAAAGGACGTTGATGTGTCCCCTGACACGGCCAGCGACACAGTCTTTATCGCCTCCCTAGGGTTTAGTCTGGAAAGCATTTTGTAAACAGGAACAACTTACATCAAATCCTGCCTTTGATAGCTGCACTCTACCTGCTCCAATTGTCAAACGCTTCTTGGGAATTTCGTCATGTTCACCCAACCACTTCGATGTGCCACCAAGGGTTAACAAAGATATTCCACGTATACCTCTCAGATCCATGGCAAGAATGAATCCAGATATAAGGAGATATCCTTCATTACCCGTTGGGCACACGGAATCGAGAATGGACTCATGACTATGTTGAATGTATCCGAGACACGTATCATCTTTATCATGTTGCTGAAACCGAATGCCTGAAATGTATTGATTATCGCCAAAGTTAATAAAAGAGACGAATACCGCCGTAAGAGTATCTGGGAGACGTATGAGTCGGAGTCGGAGAGTCCTACAGCCCGAATTGAAAACGTCTTCGGGATCGACTACAGCACGAGAAGCACTCGTCCATGAGTCCTCATTCGAGGGTGCTGCGTTTGGCTCAAAAATGGATTGCAGTGGAGTGCCGGAACTAGTGCTGAGCGAGTATTCAGATAGTAAGTTACGTAGCGGGAAAATCAGCTTCGAAATGCGTGATCTGTTTCTGAGGTTTGCGTCGTCAAGGAGGCTCTTGACTCCAAGGTAGAATCTATTCCAGGAGAAGAGGCGTCCTATAGAGTGGCGAGCCTCGACAATGTACTCGAATTCGTAGCCGGGAAGGAACCGAGAGGCCCAGAATGATTGAAATAATGGCGTTGCGGCGACGACAGAAGAGGCTATTTTGAGATGCAGGACATCTTTTGACTGTAGGGTATTCAGAAACATCTACATGATCTCTACTGAGAGTTTTCGGAAGGGGTCAGGTGTGTTGTGGATCTTCATGGTAGAGTTCCGAGCTGTAGCCTTGTGATCGACAGATGTCAAACAACTACTACGGAGGGTCAGGAGGTCTGGTACAGGCAGAGGATCGAAAGTGCAAATCGGAAGACCAGTGGAGGTCCGTGGCATGTTGTCATAATCCAACCCACCTAAAACGCGTTCTTCTTCAGGAAGAAGTAGACTGACATCCACCTGAGTGCATAGCAGAACCCCAGAACAAGCTCCGCATTACGAATACTCATTATCATCCGCTCATCCTATCCACTAAATCCCTATTCATTCGTTCAGCATGTCCTACCAGCTTCCAGCGCAGGAAGATGTTACTAACACGGTCAGTAAAGGATAACCAATCTTTTATTAGAAGTAACTAATAACGATACCAGTACATGGACAATGAAATGGTCGCCTGGCTTATCAAAAACAAGCTTGTTCCCGGGCAGCTAGAAGGCGAGACCGCTCGAGTCTGGAATACAATCCTGCAAATCGGATTCCCAGCGACGGCCGGTTATGCCACTGGTCCGGAAACCCAAATCAATGGCCGTCGAGCGGATTTTCACACCGCTCACACCGTCTTCGGGAATAGAGCACAGGAATTCAAGTTCCTTATTGTCGAATGCAAGAGGCTGGCCATAGAAGGACAAGATCAAGTCTGGGAAGATGCTGGGATCCAAGTCGGCGCTTATCTTTCCGGCATTGCCAAATCTAGGCCCAGTGGACGGAAATTTGGCGCAGTCGCAATAGGGAAGATGGTTAGATTTTATGAGTGGGACACGAAAGCTGTCAGCCTCACTACTCTCGCTGACGGTACATACTTCTACATTGATCGGCAATGCGCAACCGTCGTTCAGTGATTGAGGTTCATCCGCGACAACCATCAATAGGCCTCATGGGTCGAACCCGGTTGAGCACTGGTTGGCTTGTCAAGAAGCATGAGCGGGATCTAGGTGATGGAAGTTGCACCCGTGTGTTAGATATCATCGGCGGATAGAGGGCTGGTTCGAAGTTTAGTTTGGAGTTTGGTTTAGAATTAACTGTATTATCTCGAACACAGAATATAACAACACATAAAAAAGGCAGTAATAAAGCTCTCTAAGCCCTTCCTATCCATAACAGATATCCCCGTCTCTGTACACGGTATGCTATTTTCAGTGATGAGCTATAGTCAATTTTGTACGAGTGTAGGTCATTTCTTTAAAAAAGGCTACCTGCTGGCTTGTGGAATTGGTCGTTTCGGCTGTTGCTTCACGGGTGGCTCTCGGCATTGTAGGGCATGCCCGGGGGGCTAGTGCGCCAGCTGGTGGATCAGGTCCTTCGATCCAGACAACGAGACGGTCGATTTTCTTGTACCCTAAGGCTCTGTGACCTCTGGCTAGTTGTTCTAGCGCTGGGTAACTGGCGTCTTTCCACCACGGCAAGAGGAGTTGATAGAAATCATACCTGAAGGCTTATTTTGCAAGTTTGAGGCTTCAATCGAATAGGTAATTGGCTGATTTTATGGGGGAATTATGCTATAGATCAAATAGACGCGGGTAGCGTCCACGAAGCCGACATCCAAT
Organism: Melanomma pulvis-pyrius CBS 109.77; assembly: GCA_010093585.1. NCBI lineage: Eukaryota > Fungi > Ascomycota > Dothideomycetes > Pleosporales > Melanommataceae > Melanomma > Melanomma pulvis-pyrius. The sequence continues at coordinate 13,683 of MU001989.1, forward strand.
TTTCTGTCGACTGTAGAGGCTGTGCCAACGGCGGCCGTCGAGGACTAGAGATGGGTTGATGCTCTTCTACAAAATCAAGGAGCTGGCTAGTAAGGGGCACAAACCAGCTGAAGACGTCGAGTTCCCTTGCTTCCTCACCTTGCTTCGGAAGACTTATGGATTTGGCAGGTTCTAATATGCAGACCACAAGTCTCGAGTAAATTTGCTCTATAACATCTTACGGTCTATTCTGCAGACAGTAACGTTTTTAAGACACCACCTTCTTAAGACAGCACGTTCTTGAGACAGCACGTTCTCAAGATGGAAAGTTCTTATAACCGCCACGGAATATTATTTCGTGACCCTAGGATAGCAATAGCCCCCATTGCTAAAAGTTGATAACCTTTAGTGAGGTATGTTCTTCTAAATCGTCACGTGAGGCTGACTTCAATCCCAAGCGCGATGGGGTCCAATAACGGCCACCTGACTTGGAGTCTTGTTTCGCTTTAGCTTGCAGACAGTCACGTTCCTAAAACGACACGTTCTTAAGACGGAATGTTCTCAAGACGGCATGTTCTCAAGACGTCATTATTTCTAAAACGGCATGCTCTTGAGACGGTTATAGTCATAAGATAACCATGGTCTTAAGATAACCATGGTCTTAAAACGGTAGCATCTCAAGACGAAGGCGTTCTCCAGACAGTCACGCTCTTAAGATAGACCCTTCTTAAGACAGTTATATTCTCAAGATACACATGCCCACAAAACGGTAATGTACTAAGAGGGTGACGGCCTCAAAACAATTACGCAAATAAGAATAACGGCTGAGAATACAAATAGCGACGAGCTAGCTCGAAGTCGATTGGGCGATTGCGGCGCGCGGGGCTTGAGGCTGGCAAGCTTGAAGACTAGGCGGTTCTGGCACATGGCCTTAAGGTAGGGGAGAACAGGAAGAAAGGCGTGAGATGGGGCTAAACGCGAGAGTTTCAGCCGTCTCTCGAGCCCTGCGCTTATTTTCCTTACGGCTTACGCGCTCTTGGGGCCATGGCCTGTCCCAAGTCTCCCAATCTGGTCCCAAACGACTCTCCAGTGTGTTTTCCAAATATTCCTTTATATCGAGCCATTCGGGATAGTCCTCCAGTCCAAAACGTGGCAGCTTCTCTAACGCCATCCTAATGCAGGTAATCTGGCCCAGGTATAGTTCATGAAACCCAGGATCTTTTAGTTTGACGCTCAACCAGAGGTTGAGAACGATGTCTTTCCGCGCGGGAAGTATTGCATTAATAAACCAAGGCTCATGAATACAACTATCCTCCCAATGTGAGATAGATTCGGCTATACTTATGACATTCATAAGCGGATCGCTTCTCGTGAGTAATACGTCCGGACCTGGGTCGGGTAGAGTATGCCAATACCGCCTTTCGGCTCTTTCTGGAGGAAAGAATGTTGTTGTCTCCTTAAGTTGTTCTAAGGCTCGATTAAGTCGGTTCGGGGGTTTGGGCTTCGCTCCATCGCTCGACGTGTTATGGTTTTCTTCGTCGATAGAGCGAGCGAGTTCGAAGCTATGGCGGCGCCGCAAAGAATAATCTATTTTAAAGACAAGGCGACCTCGGCGTTTTGTATCGTTAAATCTCAGGTAAACACTTTCGTACCCGATAGGGGATCTCTGCGTCACACTTCGTTAACTAGAGGCCACTACTACGGGATTTAGTAGACTTACATAAGTCTCTTTCAGATATGTGGTTACTGTTGCTTGCAACAATCCCACAAGTGAAAGAATACCAGTAATAAAGGGAATCAATTGGCCCGTAGAATCTATATCATAAACGCCCGTCACACCGTTCCAGGATAAAGTTAATTCGATGGCAATAAGGGACCAGATCATCCAGAACGGGGTAAAATAGGAACCGTGCGGTTGTAGAAACCTCAATAACGGTTTAGCAAAGTGCGTCAATATCTCGTCACACATTCACTTACTGGGAGATAGAATGCGCATACGGATCCAATAGAAGAGTAAGTTGAAGCATCCTGTATTGGACACGGTCGATCAAAGACCTTCCGGGAAAACTCTTCAGCAGCTTTTCATCTGTGTAGTTCGGAACACTGTACTGCCTTGACTCAGAGAATGTATCGACGCTCCAAGCATACCACCAAAGCTTCATTGCCGTTGAGACTGGCATTGTAGATCTCCGCGGTTTCTTAACCCGAAGATGAGACACAACGTAATGGAAGTCCGCAATGAGTGATGAGCAGACGTTTACGGTAGCCACCACAAGAGAGGGGAAATTCAGAAGGATGTACCAGCCAGAGTAGAAGGCACTAGCGACGGATGCAATCTGGTAAATGATGCGTGCCCAGCCAAGAAGGTGGACGCGAGCAAAAAAGAAAATATAAGGCACACACGAAGTCGCTTTAAGGCTCTTCGCACCTGCAAACCAGAACCAAATGCTTAAGCTGGAAGTTGCTAAGCTTAATATTGCCCTCGTGTGAGCTCCGAGTCGCGAAAAGGGCTTATGGAGTTTGTCTTTCGGGGCGAGAATAGTTCGATAACCGCGGATTGTAAAGACGGATCCCAGTGTTCCCCACATTAAGTAGAGTGAGATAGTAATCTCAACTGCGTACGTCTCATCCTTTCGCATTGATAGAAGGGAGGTCGCCACTAGGAGCGCGCTGAGGAATATGGCATTAGTATCAAGAAGGTTGCCGATGGATCCTCTGGCGTAATAGGACCGATTTGCGATGTGCGATACTAGCCATTGAAGGTACACCCCAAGACGGATTCCCAAGCCATAGACGTCCGAATTCCCCACAAAAGAACACTCAGCGCGGCGTACCGGGATGGCTTTCGATAGCCGCGGATCTAATCCATCAGAGAACGGTAGAGGCGACGCGTCCGATCCTGTGGTGGAGAGACAGACGATAAGCGCGACGATGCAGAGAAGAATTTGAGCTTTCGATATCGTGGTGACCATGTTGTGTTAGGGCATGCCAAAGTGAGTTCGTGAACAATATTGGTATGTTTCACCTGTAGGGTGTAGCCTTTAGCACCTAGAACAAAGGCTGAAAAGTTCAAAATACGATGAAAACACTCACGGGTTAGCTTTCATCACCTTAGTCCATTTGGTTGCGCTACCTCAACTAACAATAATTTCCCTCTGAATACCCAAAGAAAGGTGCACAGACCAAGTCTTGGGTCTAGCAAGCAGAAAGGACTGGGAGGACATGAGATGAATATAAGTTCCCAGCTGAATACGAGTTTTCCGAAGACACACTGGCGGGGGCGTTGCCAGTTCAGCGTGGCTGTTGCCTGTTCAGCGTGGCTTGCTGCAGGCGAGGCCGGAACAGGACGTGATCGCCATTCAGCCCTGTCCTCAACAGTAAGACCCAACTCTTTTCGTATCTCGTGTCGAGCAATTATCTGAGACCACACTCTTTGAATGGAAAGGATTGTTCACAAACAATGATCGCGGTAGTGACGCGTTTGTGATGCTAGATAGAGCAGCAAGTTGGGAATATGCAGGCCGCATTCTCGCTTAGAGCCCGTCTGCATGCTTCGTACTAACAGCAGGCAAAGTGCAGGAAAAAGTTCTGGGGCACGCTTAGGCGGAAGCCGCGTTGGCTCTTTTTTCTTGAAAAGATTGCGTATCTGGCTGCGAGCTAGACTAAACACTAGCGCAGACGTATACGTCTGAAGTAGACTGCTTTCTATTGCCTACTAGTAATACATGATAAATTGACGCGCATCTTAAACTAGTTTAATTGTTGTAGACGCATCTGCTCTTCCCTAGGTTGTGTTAGCATGTATCGTTAACAGATTGCATTAGTAATTTAAGTATTACCTAGACTGAAGCCTTAAGTTTTGCTATTGAAATTACTCCCTCTAGCATGCTCTTGCAAAGACTAAGCGCCTCTAGCTAGTAAAGATACTTCGTTTTGAGGAAGACGTATATAATCCTGTAAATTACTGTCCTGTCTTGTGCTCTTGCCAGATACCAAGTTACAGAGGTAGTTAATCTAGTAGGCGCACGAGTACCGCGTTGTCGCTAGCGGGTCTTATTCTAGCACTTAGACTTAGTTGATTGGAAACCCTAGCGCGATGAAACCGCACATGTCGCGTTGTAGTGTACTAGACATAAGCTCTAGCAACTGAACAAAGATGTTGTAGTAGGTCTTTTCTTAGAATAGAAACATCGTAGCTTGCGCCTTGTCGCTTAAGTAGTTCTTGGCTAATTAATAAATAAGGTGGACCTAATTTTCTTAGATAGCAAGTAATAAGCTATACATAGCTATGATCTTTTATACAGATTTTGTCAATGCCAAAATCTGTTCTAGTACTCTGCACAAGCTGACTATCTTAGCTAGGTGAAGTAAACAATATGCAACAATAGTAGTGGAAAGTTTAAGCTAGCAAACCTCTAAATTTCTTTTTAGAAGCTGTTAGATCTGATTTACTATGCAATTGTACAGCTAGTGTAGGTCTGTTGGCACTTCTTCTACTACCTGTAAAGGATCCCAGCTCTTAGGCCTCTCAAGCTCCTAGACAACAATCGCAACCTAGAGGAATGTGCTATTCGCCTTTTGGCGCAGGATGTCTTGTACACGACCTGTTAGGTTATTGTTATTTTAAACTAACTTAAGACGGGACAGCTTGTTGTTAATATAGACGTTAACAGCGCAAGATATCTGTTCTACATTTTCCTTTAGTTTAAGACTTAGTCTTGTTTGCTTATTAGCAAGTCTTAGTTTTTGCTTAACGTAAAGCTTGTTCTAACTTAACAAAAGCTATTTTACACTAGCAGATAACAACAAAGTATAGATAATAAGTCTAGGAGCTTTAGTAAATTGGTAACGCATTTGTTAAGGGCGTTAACAACTAGGTACGTTGTCTTTAGGCTCGCATCCTGCAGAATATTTCTAAAGATCTTAGACAAAGCAACCTAGGTATTTGCGTCCTTAAAGAGGACTTTTCTTGCGTAGTCGTGCTTCTTCTGTATATGCAAGATAAGCAATAACTGCTGTTTAACAAGCAAGTACAGTAGACCTTGCAGCATAGCTACAGCATTGTTAATCCGCAAGTTAGTAGCCTGGCAAAAGAAGTAGGTTAGACAAGCTGTGTTAGCTATTAGCTTGTGTAGCTTATTAATAATGCTGCAGAGCAGCATTGTTTTGCCTTTGCTAGAATTGCCCTTAATCTATAGCAGTTAGCTCTGCTAGTCGTCATGCCATTGTTGGAAGTCGGAGTTTCTAAGGATCTAGTGGCACAAGTTAGCTAGCAAGCCACCCTTGGTCTCCTTAATACGCTTCTTGTCATTGCGGGAGTTGGCGAGGCGTAAGTCTTGCATGCATTTCTCTAGCTTGCCAATCTCGTCCAGGAGCCGTTTGAAAGCCCCCGCCCCCGCCCCCTGGTCCCTTCGCCATAGATAGGTGGTATATAAACCCCGAAAATGACTAGCAATAAGTACGCCCCATCTTCTTCGAGCTTGGTGTGCCGACCTTCTTCCACCACAATCTCTTGTTGAAGTTGAACCGCGATAAACAAGCTCCTTGAAGCGCAAAATCAGGAATTCGTGTTATTTCGTGAATCTGTCGTCTTAGCAATCACTTGTCACCAAGTTTCTTCTATTCTTGGGAGAAGAAATCGACCGAACTTGGGGCAAGAAGCTCTTGGAGCGTCCCAGAAATCTAGCTCCCACGGCGGCGAAGTGAACTCTTCATTGGTGTCAAAGAGAGGGCTGGAGACATCTGACAGATAGACATAGCATCGAGTGGCATTGCGGTACTAGAGTTGATGGCCTGCGAGAGTTCGGCATGTTTTGCTTTGTTGATGCAGCAGGTGTCAATCCAGAAGTATTGCAGGCCGTCCAACCGTGCTTGTTCTCCACAAAACTTGATCTTCCTGAAGTCAGGCTTATCCTCCCCCCTGCCGTTTGTTAGGTCTTCGAAGGTGACCTCCTCGGTGTCCGCCCCCCATGTGTGTGAGAGTTTCGCATAGGGAGGGATTACATCCTCGCTTATGAACTCTTTGGTGAAGCTGAATATGTTAGTGTTACTACATAGCAAAAGACGCATTGCTTTCGAGGTGTGCTGACGGGTGCATGTAGTAGGAAAATGGCACCTGGGAGGCTCAAAGGCCGCAGCCTAAGTAAAGCATGAGGCACGGCGAGTCGCTCGTCCGCTGAGATTACAAGTCCTAGGTATCGGGGTTAGGAAGACAAAGGAAAATAGAACGCTAAGCTCTACCAAAGAAGTACATCTAACCATGATGCTCAAAGTATATCCGAAGTCTTGTGAGAAGGGAGCTTGAACAGACTCAGCTTGAGGCGGGGCCGCATGATGCAGTAGCTGCAAAGCAAATTAAAGCAAGTCATTACTATCGGTCGATACTATACCAGCGACTGATCCTGTGGATGGTATAAAAGAACCCAAAAGAGGCAGGCTACGAGCCTAGTCGGTAGTGATGATGATTCCCTACTATGGTATGATCAACTTTTGACTGGTAAGGAAGGTCACACACGATGGTAACTTGTGTATCACAAGGGTGGGGTGTATTCCTAAGAAGGCGAAGTATAGTATTCCCACCTAATATCGAAGATACTCAGTCCGCTCGGAGCTGCATTTTAAGTGCGATGAAAAGTACCTCTGACTGGATTCGCAACATTATGTGCTTCGCGACGTTGTAAGTGACGTTAGATAGTCTCTCTCGGGTGCTGACGGATGGTTGAAGTGCGCTATGATCAAAGATAGTGGGGTGGACATTCAAACTCAGGTCTTTCGTGGTGTGTCATGACAACCAATTCCATTGAAGTCGTAACTGACCCACCTCGGATACGATTTTGCATTTGGAGAGATAATAGTCACATTTCATCGTACGATGCTAACGTGCGTGTGCCCATGTGTCGAATACGAATAGTCACTTCTTGTTTTTTGCGTTGATGTCTCGCGTACGTTCATCCCGCGTGCTATGCGACCACTCCAGCTGCCTTTGGCAGTTTTCTTTTGAATCACTTGCATAAAAGAATAAAAATTTGTAGATTCGTAGTGGTGCTGCGATTCATCAGAGCTATTAATGGAACAGCCCTCGTACACGTGATTGGGCAATATCAGGTTATAAGACATAAAAGCTGAAAAGAACTCGCCCTGGAGGATGCTGCTTGGTTGATATGAAAACTGCTATACTCAGAGTAGATTTCCTCAACTTTAGAAATGGTCGGCTCGTGAACCGCGCGAAGAATACAAGCTAGCGAGGAGCTAGAGAAGAACGCCGCATTTCGGCGGGACATTCAACTTGCTCTGTCTGATTGTGTTGCTAGTGTCGCTGCCGCTCATCCGTGGACGCGAAGTGACGTGGAATCATAATTCAATGCTCAAATAATTGTTAATGTCGATCGACATAGCGTCCATTCACCGCGACGTATGAATCGTAGGAAGATTGCAGGGAGAGCTAATTCCTGATTACAAGCAGCCAACGGTCACTGGACGCAATGGACGGCATGATATGATGACTGGATCTGTGAGTTATCTCTGACCTGACCTTGTGTTTTCATAGGTCTGGAATTCCACCAGAAACTTAAGAAAGTCGAGTTTTTCTATTTTCGACATGAAAGAGGGGAAACACGAGATGGTGGGTGTGCGTGTGTTGTCAATGCCGTCTGCGGAAGAGTTATCCGAGTCGATGTTTCGTCGAGGTTAAACGAGCGACAAAAGGCGTGCTGTTCGCCCAACGAATACGATGACGGCAGACCACCACTTCTCGTATAGCTTGACCACCAACAAAGACGTGTGTGCCTCAGTCATGTCGGCCTTGACTCAATATTCCCCACTTCTTGTTCAAAAAACCGGTTCTCGTTGATTGATTATGATCAGAGGGATAAACCAAGAGTGTTGAAAGAGAGGGCCTGAACTCCAATGAACACTGTGAATGGATGAGGCTGGATGTCTTCCGCGAATATTTCTGTTGTTTGGAAGTATCAAAAGGAAAGCAGAGCATGGTCCATCTCTATGGAACGGCCATGTCATCCCAGAGTATTATTTGGTTGCCATGACGTTGTTGATATTCTCTGCATATACTTGCTCAACCGGTCAAGGCGCGGCGCTGTGAACTGCAGGTCAGCATAGCGGCATTTATTAGCAACAGGAGCTGTTCGCTCGGTGGCTTGAGATGGAGGTAAAAAATGGAGCATGTAAGAGCCAACAGAAAATGGGTCCATAGTCCTCGAGCTGTTCGATTATCATCAGCCGCATTGAGAGTAGGCGGAGGCTGGAGGAAACATCGAGAAGAATGGGGACGCACGTCCTGATTGGACGGTGAACAGACGTATTTTCTTTGTCGTGTTGCAAGAATAGCAGTGGCCAGAAGCTCGTGCAAACTGGCACACGAGCCGGAGCAGAGCCTCAGGATGGATGAGGGTTGCTCTGTCGTCATGGTGGCCAGCTAGACAGCTAGAGTCGTAACGTGAAGTGTGAAGGCTAGGCGCACTGTCATCAGTTAGCGAGAAAAATTAGAAACAGCTAACTGCAATAGGCTAGCTGAACGACCAAAAATAGCGCACAAGCTTTCAGCACGGGTGACACCGACAGCGGCTGCTCCACCGCCAGTCACTCCACTCCACTCGGCTCCCATCCCTCACGCTGCCTGGGCTCCAGCCACAGCCGTCGAGGCAACTCGGTTCCCAGTATTTGGATGCAACAGCGCCGAAAGCAGCTGTTCGTCCATGGCACCCCTGTCCGGCCGCCACAGAAACCGATAGGGCTGTGCCGAATGGTCCCCAAGTCAGCTCTCCATGCGGCGCTATCGACACACCGTATTCTGTCGAATGTTGCCCCGATCAGTAACATGGCAACCGGTGGTGACTCTGGGCAGCAAGTGACAAACCTGTGACGCTAACTTTATCAGCCATGGAACCAGGTAGATGCTCTCGTGTCGTAGGGTGTATAAAGCAGCTTCTCGTCCCGACCCATAGTCCTTCCAACATTATCAAACAATCTACTATCGTTTCCTATCATCACATTCGCTTATTTCTCTCCTCAGACCATCTCACAGTCCATCACTTGAGTAACATCTTTAGAGACCTAATATCCAATCCAAACCACACTATAATATCGAACTATCAACAACCAAGATGCGCTCCGTTTCCGTTGCCATCGCCTTCATCGGGGCTGCTGCTGCCAATCCCATTGAATGGCCTCGTAACTACGGATATGGCTACGAGCCGTATCCTACAGGAGTCTCTTCTTCCTCATCCTCTTCCCTGATCTATCCGCCGGCTTCGAGCTCGACCTTGATCCCATACCCCCCGGCCTCAACTTCGACCTTGATCCCGTACCCACCGGCTTCGACCTCGACTTTGATTCCATATCCCCCTGCTTCAAGCTCGACTCTGATCCCATATCCTCCCGCTTCAAGCTCCGGCACCGGATATGTTCCCAGCTCGACAAAGGGTGGAGAGTACCCACACCCAACGGTCTCTTCTTCGAAGCCACCTCACTACCCTCATCCTAGCTCGACGGGAGGCGGCGAGTACCCGCACCCGCCCATCTCGACTGGTGTGTCTTCGAAGCCTCCGCCATACCCAGTATCCAGCTCGACGGAGGGTGGCGACTATCCTCACCCAACCCTGTCAACGGGCGTGTCCTCAAAGCCTCCTCCATACTCGACCGGTGTAACCTCGAAGCCTCCTCACCCAACACCGCCCGCACCGCCAGTGTATAGCACAGAATACCCCAATCCGTCTGGACCGGTCACCATCCCGACCACTGTCACCACCACCATCACCACCACCACATTTACCTTCGTGCCGTGCTCTACAATTGTAGGCCACAGCGGACCATCGGCCATCTACTCCACTTACCTGACCGCGTCCTACTACCCTACGGCCTACCCGACGACCTACGTGACTTACACGACCATCTACCCAGTTGCTACGCCCGCTCCTCAACCACCGTATGTCACCGTTGCTACGCCCGCTCCTCAACCGCCGTATGTCACCATTGCCCCCCCTGCTCCCTCCGGCTGCCCTGCTCCGGTCACAGTCACTGTTACCGTCGTACCTGAGCCATGCAAGAGCTGCGAGACCAAGACATACACTGTCACTGAGCACGGAACTACGACAACCATCACCGTGACTCTGCCCCCGACTGGCTACCCAACCTCCACTATCGTGCCACCCAACCCCCCCTACACCCACGATCATCCTCACTCCAGCAAGGGCCCCAAACCCCCGGTCCCCACTGGTTCCGGTTACCCGACTATTCCCGCGCCCTCTAGCAACGTTCCATACCCCACAAAGGGCCACTCCAGTGTCGTCCACAGCTCTTCGCACGCTGGACCCAAGCCCACGGGCTACTCATACTCGTACTAGAGCGAAAAAGTGAGGACATAGCATCACCGGGTTGACAAGCATACAACGGCGTTCAAATTGGTATTATTCTTTTGGAAACACGGGATAAAAGAACGGATACCGGGCTTTTAATTCGGGCGATAAGCCAACGACTTTCCTTGATATTCATGATACATTGCATAGCATAGCATGGCACAGCACAGCGTACATTCCTTACCTTGCATAGCCGCGGCGTTTTGGGACAAGCAGGTCTTTATTACAGATCCTTGCATTGGAATATTTGGGTGGAAGTACATACTTAACTTTGAAATAATATAATATCTAACTATTGACACTCCTTACATTTTGGCTTTCTTTATTTCGTGAAGTCGCAATTTTTCACTGCTGATGATGACCTTGCAGGCAAAAGAATTCGAATGCCCCACTATTAGCTCGCAATTCTTATGTTTCCTGGCCCGGAGTAATCGATATTTCTAGAAATCCATTTTTGGCGCGCGCTACGCCTCCGCTCACACCTCCTCGTATCCACGTCGTATCACACTCACATCACCACCACCACGTGTTCCGCCATGCCCAGCGCGAGCCATCCGTACCCTTGAACCATCACATGGAAAATTCGAGACAACCAAAGTCACGTACACTGATTCATTCTACGCATTTTCAACATCACCATGTCCACGAATATCCGCGTCGATGATGCATGTCCATGATGCTCACCGTGCGTGATGCGCTCAGCCTTCCCGCGCATGCCGCGCTTGCTGACGATGGCTCTGCTGAGGAAGCAATATGCTTGTTTGAGCTGCTGATTGCTTGTCACGAATAGAAATGCTGTTTTCGGATGACGCCGGGTGGAGTGCCTGCAACGGTGTAACCTCGTAAACGCGAATGCCTATTCGGGAAGTAATGCTGGGAGAGTGGATTTTTTGGATAGGGGAAAGAGGGTTGTGAGATGGAAACAGATTGGATATCCCTTGTGCGATAAGTCGAAATATTTGTTATTGAGTTCGTACTTTGTTCCTTGGTAAGTTGATGGTTTGCGAGCTTCATTTCACAATGTTGCCACACTTGATTACAAAGCGATGCACAGCCACATCTCAAGACGTTGGTTCGATCACGGTCTCTCATTGCCTTCCATCAACCACCCCATCATCCAGTCCAAAGCTTATTGCTTTCTTGTTTGGGCCTATTTATCTATTTATGGAAATACTTTGCACATGTCCCAATTCTGTGCGACTTGGGAAGAAAGATGAACGGCTGACCTTAGTATAGTACCTGCGTTCTTCATTCTGACACCATCGAACATTTTCTTTCTGGGCGTACCTTTTTTTATTATCCGTACGTTTAATCTTCGTATCATCTATTACCCTTTTAATCGAGTTCGTAGCAAAGCCAAGTTTCGCATGGAGAAGCACTGCCAACAACTCATCATGAAAATTGAACAGACTTTCCCTCGGAGACATGTGAGAACAACAAATCATGTCTCAATAGCAAAGTCCCTTCGTCCAAGTTCTTCCCGTGTATCTGACGGGGAAATGGACCATCCAACCCCTCACATAGCGATGGATCTAGATTTTCTCAACAGCTCATATTAAATTGAAACAACTACACAACCCTGGGCTCTGGGAAAGACGTGAGAGCATATCGAGCCGCACTTCAAAACACTTCGTAAATGAGTACGCACCGTTTTTACGTATGCGTTCAAAGCACTTCATGTGCTGAAACGTAGACTCTGGAAAAAAGCTCAGTTCACTCACATTAGCTAAGATGAGGTGCTCACGATTCATCTCTATCTCTACCAACACTCAAATCGCTAGGCGAAGTTCGCTTGTCAAATACCCGTCGCGCGGATATGCTCTTTTACTGAGCTGTGATAGTCCGCCGTAGTATGGGCTTCACTTTATCCAAAGCATCCCCTTCTGAATATGAACATATGTAGCCTCGTTGCTTTAACAAGAACACTCCTTCGTGAGGCGCGGCAGATCTCTTTCGATGACTTAATTTTGGATCCGATGTACCTAGATCGGATATATGTATGATAGTATGAAGGTTGGGAAATAGTTGAAAGTTGCGTCTTTATGTCCGTTGAAAATGGTTGTGCCGATTGAAATCTTTCCATGTAATATTGACAGAGTGCGAGGACAGCAATCTTCCGACTCTGCTTACGAATCTAAATGCAGGCGTGAGCTTGTGGTATGAGACTACCAAGTCCACCACATTAAATAGTATACATCCGATCAAATCAAATAAAACCAAATTTTTTCTAACTTCCTATAAACAGTTCCTCCTAACATTTCCCCTACTCCTTCTCCACAACAACGCTCACACCCTCACTAACACTCAATCTCCTAATCTCCTCCTCCAACGCCCTCGGGCCCGTATACCCCTTATCCTTAATATACAACCACCAACCCGCCACAAAAATGCTCAGCCCGCCCACAATCAGAGAGCTATAATTCATGCTCTGCGCTGTAAACGGGATGGCGTAGGGAAAGCAGTAGATGACGATGAACACGGACATATACGCACACGCCGTCCCAGCAACAGGGTAAAAAATCCAGTTCGGCATGGTGAACGGCCCGGGCACGATGTGTTTCCGCCGGGTGAGGATATTAGGCAGCATGAAGGCGAGATAGGAGGCCGAGGACAGTACGATGAAGGACCCCACGAATGCCGAGAACGCCGTGGTGCTCCCAACGTAAATGAGCCCGAGCACCGTGTTGATGATGCCGCAGACGAGCGTCGCGTTCAGTGGGCATTCGAAGCGCTTGTCGATGTGGCCAATCCAGGCGGAAAACGGCGTCGCGTTGTCGCGGCCGAGCGTCCATAGCATGCGGCCTGCGGTGATGTAGCATCCAATTGATGTGCATGCTGTGGGCAGGAATATGACGATGAGGAGCCCCATGGAGCCGGCGTGCGAGTTTGTGGCTTGGCGGTAGAGCTCGGCGAGGGGGAAGGGCCATGGGTTCGCGAAGAGGGAGTCGAGGTCGTTGACGGAATAGAAAATGGTGATTACGTAGAGGAAGGCCGTGATGCAACCTACGAAGTATTGTGCGAAGATGGCTTTGGGGATGTTGACGCGGGGGTTGGGGAGTTCTTCAGCAAGATGCGATACGCAATCACTATGGCTATGTTAGCTTGGATTGTGGGTTGGGGATGCATCATTTCTAGGGAGGAGAATTGAACTCATCCGATGATCAATATCAGAAGTCAGGGGAACTTACGGCGTGCCCACAGCATAAGCCCCATTCAGCATCCCCGCACAAAACACAAAGCCATTACTGCTCCATCCAGTCTGATTCTGCCACTCCTTCCACACAAACGAACTACTCGCATGACCCATGCCCGTCTTGGACGGCATAATCGCACATACCAGGATCGTGATGAACACACCCGCGAGAATCAATACCAGGCCGATGTTCGTCAGCATCGGGAGTGCACGATTAGCGAACATGACGACGAAGCAGCAACTCCAGGAGATGATGAGATACGCGATGAAGACGTTCCACCGCTGGTACGCATAATCGGCGTGGAAGAGGCCGTACATGGAAACGACTTGGTTGGCGAGGATCGAGCACATGGAGGCGGAACCGAAGACCCAGCCGAAGAAATTCCACCTAGAGCCATCATATCAGCTTTGTTCTCCTTCGTCCAATTATCCATATCCCAGTTCCCACGCTGTCCCAACACTGAGATGGGCGGGACGGGCGAGAAGAGTCTGGGTGTATCCACGTACCAGCCAGCAAAATACCCAACCACTCTGCCATGTCTCCCCGCTGTGATGGATGCCCAATGGTACACTCCAGCGCTCGATGGAATTGCGGACGCCATTTCTGCTATGCATGCTGCAATCATCCAGTAGAATACCGACACAGCGATGAACTCGTAAATGACACCGGGAGCGCCACCATTGTACAATGCAATAACCTAGTACATCATTAGTATTGGTATTTCTCCCAAACCCCAAACCCTCGATTCACATTGATAGGCACAGATAACGTACAATCGATCCTCCGAGCGCGGCCCACACATTCCCCGTCGTAATGCCTATCGAGCAAATCGACAGTAGACTGAACTGCCGCGCAAGTTCCTGTTTATGGCCCGAGGCGTTGAGCACAACTCCAACACCGACATTGTCGTCGGCCTCGTATTCCGGTGAGCTCCTTTTCCCACTCTCATGTTCAGTCTTCTCCATGGTTTCTGGCGTTGCAAATTGCAAAGGCGCGGATACGGTTCGGGGAGGGGTTATCAATTGCAGGTGATGTCGACCATCAAGAAACAAAACACGAATTGCCTCCCGGAATGAAGAAAAGTAATGAAAGGGCGAGAGAGAAAAAGAAAGTGAGAAAAAGCTTCCCAGGTCAACAAGTAATAAAATGAAGAGCCGGCCAAGTCGCGCCATCCCCTGTGCTCTATCTATCTACCCATCCCTCCTATCGTGCCCAGACAGCAGCACGTAACCGCGTTTCCTAACGACGCCCTGCCAGCGCCAGCACCACCCGTTTCCGAGATCCAGGATCGCCTGCATCGTCTTCATCTAGATGTGCACGCATGCTCCACTTCTGCCTTATCAGCACACTAGCATGTGCCAAGTGTGCAGATAGGTTACAGACAGACGTGTGTAATAGCCAATGAAAACACCTTGCTAATCCCAATGCTGCCTAGATGCAGCGGAGCGGAGACTTTGTAAGAACGTCGCGTAACAAGGCGGTGATAAAGAAGTCATCTAGAAGACGCTTGTCTTCGGTGTTGAATGAGATGAGGAGCATCGGGAGTGCCGGTCGGGAGATGCATGTGGCATCGGAGGTTGACACCGGATATCGCACTTGTGGCGTGGGGGTGGGGGTGCTGTACAGGAGGCGTGATTGGTGGTTGCTTCGACATGTGTTTGTGGCGGCATCTGGCATCTACATAGTAAGAGAACGACTGCCACATGGAAATAGTGAAAGATCTCGCCTTGTCGTCTCTCCTAGTACGCCTAGCAATAGGATAGCTAGTCAATGTCTTCCCCTGCACGCCCCACAAGAACCACATCAACGGCCAACAACATCAGTCTACCAAGCGATAAGTGTACTACATGATATCGTTGATATTCTGGACCGAACGCCCCAACCTATCCTAATATTACACACGGCAAGCCTCTCCATACAGAAAACAGGCCCCCAGAAAACAGCCGTTGCAAACCGCAACAATCTACTCATTCCCAAAACTAAAGCATGTTCAAACTCCCCGGTGGCCCAGCATTACCCTTTTCGTCCTCGTGAAGCGTGAGCACCCATTGTCTAAACATATAACCTGACGAGCAGACGAAACTTACCCAGACCGCATCTCAATGTCGTCGTCGTCCAGCAGCACCCCGATCTTCCTCTTCCCAGGCGTGGCGGCCTCGTCGTCTGCGTCGTCGGCCTCGGTCCATTCCATGACCTCCCACTCCACCCGCACGCTCCCGTCGCGGGATGAGTGTCCGCCTCGTTGCTGCTTGAAGCGTCCCAGCTTCGTGTTTTCCACCATCTCCTCGAACCATGGGGCGCCCCTGGACAGCTGTTCTGGGCGGCCTACCGCACGTGTCTGTGCCGGACGAGATGGTCCGGCAGTATTACTCGCATCGTCGTCGCTACTGTCCCCGCCTGGCAGGAAGCCCAATGTTGCTAACGCCGCCTGGTCCTCATCGAGGAGGCTACCAACCGTCAGGCAGATGTGCTCTGCATCGTCATGGGTACGCTCGTGCCAGGACGTGAGCTGGGTGCCACAGTACCCACAGAACTGGCGGCGCGTGTTGGCTGCGAAGGGGGAGATGAAGAATCGCTGAATCGAAGACCGGGTCTCGTCGGGAAATTGCGCAAAGGTAGCCGAGGTGAACCAGTCCAGTGGAACGCGGAGCCAGAGGGTGAGAGGGCTTGCTGAATGTTGTCCTAGAGCTGTCAGTCTGGTGCTCAACCTGAGGCGCTGAAGGGAGAGCAATGGTGTGCGACAGTAACGTCATGTTTATTAGGGGGAACGGGGTCCACAGCAGCTGCCAAAGGGTAAAGGAGACAACGTACGCGAAGCAGAAGTATTATCGTAGCGCAGCTCAGCGAGCTGAGCATCCTTTGCTGGAATCTCGACAACGTAGCGGTTGCGACCGCACGCGCAGGAGCCATGGAGAGTCTGGTTCGTCATGTCGCTCGGTGGGCGGGGGCGCCGTTCGGACTCGAGGGGAGTGTCCCTTCTGGGATAGCGAGAAGTGTGATTCGGGAGTCGCCTGGTGATGTTCAACGATTGGTGTTGGGAAGGTGGATGACTGTTTGCGCTGTCGGTGTCAATTTCAAAACCCGGGTGAAACCACTTTTGGCTGTTTGGTCAGCCCTGCCAAGATGCACAGGCCACGTGAAACTCAACACCACAGCGACGTGACGGAAATCGCTGGAAAGCGCTGGAAAGCACCTTTGCCAATCTTCACGCAACACATCATTCTACATCTCTGATCTAGAAATCATTCACGTGCAGTCACCACAACATACACATCTGTTCACAGGTTGCATATGTTACCTTCTACAACTTGTTACCATCTAACCACCCATTCAGTTATTCATTCATCAATCCATCCCTTCTCCCACCTTCATCATAGCATCCCTATCCCAAGGAGAAGCACACCAGACATGCCAAGCCACAACCCTCAAGTGATACCCCGGACGCCAAAATTACTATTAGATGACCCAGACCCACGCGCCCGCAAGCAACCTAGTCATTCACATCGGTATCCGTATCCATAACCTTTGGCCCGAGAAAGGAAAAAGTCCGCTGAGAGGACTCATAACGAGAATTGGTATATGATGATGCAGAGGTATCCGTACGCAGGTTAAATAAGAAGAAGCAACGTCAGAAAGAGGAGAAGTGTCGCTCGCTTGCCGGAACCAAGTAGAACCTTTACCGTCTCGGGCCTCCTTGTGGCCCTGTCATGCGTCCACCTCCGGCATTCAGACTCTGGCGGACTATCATTTCGGCAGCCTGCGCAGCTGCCAAACGTTCCTAATATCAATGTCAGCCTGTGCACTCATAAGAGGTGAAACACACAAAGATCGCGTACCTTCTGCCTACTCCGATCCTTCAAATATCTCTCTGCCTCTGGCCTCATTCTCAATATCCTCAAAATCATATCATCGTTCGGGTCAGCCTGCGCCTCCTTCCTCTTCTCTTCTTTCGCCTTCCTCATTGTACCCAAGTTCTTGCTCAGCATAATCGTCTTATGCTTTCTTGTCGGCATACCGAGCAGTCCTGCCGCACCACCAAACTGGTGACCGGAAGCTGGGGCTGACAGCCGATTGAGACGCGATGAAAGTTCTTGCTGGCGGACGGCATTGGCTGCGGCCATGGATTCTGAGGTACGGATAAGGTCTTCTGTAGATTCAAAGTAGAAGAAGTTAAGGTTCTGGAGTTCGTGGTACTTAGGGGATTTGAGGATATCGATGGGGACACCGTCTGAATTGCCATCTTCGTCTGCAGCGTGGAAGAAGTCGAAGAGAAGCTAGGGATGTCAGCAAAAATGTCAACTGGAATTGAGAATTGAGAAGGAATAGAAGTACCTTTAGCCACTTGAAGACAACGTCGAGTTCGTATGATGTTAGTGGCCGCTGCTGAGACAGCTTGTCTGAAAGCGGAGGAACAAGCAGTGATTCGATCGTGGCTAGAACCTCCTTCCACAACCTACTCATGACCATAATCATGGCTGAGTCGGTCAAAGTCTCCTTCATAATGGCGAAATTTTCATTGAAATAATCGAACAGCGGTTCCAAGGCATTTGTGACTTCTTGTTGGGTAGGCGCTTGTGCAACGGATTGTGGTCGAGACTTTTGAAAGAAGCTAGTTACGGATGATACACTGATACCTCGGCTCAACATAGCTCGAAGAGCTCCGCGTGATAGGCACTGATGGATATAGGACGAAAGCTGTAGATTATTAGAGATTGTCTCAAACCGAGAATATGTTGAATGCGTACCTTATCTGTGATTTTCCGTGTCATATCTCGTTCAGTCCTCTTGAGAGTTCTAAAAGCTTTGCCAAAGTAGAACTGGATATCATCTCTTTCGCCCTCCATACTTACACGTAGCAACAATCGTCCTTGAGTATCGAGATCCAGCCAATACTCGCGAGGCATGAAGTCTCTGAAATGTGAAGGGTCGAGTTTGAGAGAGGTACGGCCTACGCAGTCATGATCGCCAAGGGTATCCCAATCCCAGATGGTAGCGATGATATTGAGGGGACCAGTGGTAGTGATATCGATCGTCTCATCCCAGCGAGGGTTTAAACTACCATAGATGACGCGAGTCTTCGCAAGACGTTTTTGATACTCGTCACCAAGTACGACGTACGGATCACTGAGGCCGTTGATATCGCATGCTTTTAGATCCTCAGCCTCAATAATCTTAATAGTGAAAACGTAGTTGTCCGGTTTGCGAATACGTTGGGCTGGCGGCGGGGCGTTTCTATGAATGACATCGGAGCAAGCGTCGACATTGACTTCACGCTCGAGCTTATCTAGCTGAATCATGGCGTACTCGACGTTGTTGAGTTTGACTAATGACTGCGTAGAGATGAGTGTACGGAAGGAGGGGTTTATAGGGATGTTTGCTTACCTCAGGGTAGAACTGAAATGGCTCGATCTTCTCCTTCTGTGCATACAAGTCCTTTGCCATAGATAACCATTTCTCTTGCCTCGTTTGACTCACAGCCGCCTCTTGCTCAGGTGTCATTCGATCCATCTCTTTGCTGAATTTTTGTTCCACAAGTTCGCAGTATCTTGCGAGACCAAGACCGATCGCCTTTGAGAGGGTAGTCATAAATCTAGCATATTGAAGATCGTCATCCCATTCTAGCTGAACAATCTGCTCGACGCTCTGGTTGAAAGATCGAAAGATGTCAACAACCGAAACGCTATGTCGTTCATCATCCATCGGGACTGGATTCTGCGATTGAATTTGGAACTGGTCGGCCTTGACGGCGTTATCAACCCAGCCGATCAGACTAGCGTCTGTCATTTCAATCCACCTCCACACAAAGTCCTGTAGCATGCCTTCAATGTGGAAGCCAAACTTTCGATCGGGAAGCGCATCCCCATGGATCCGTCGAATCTCAACAAGCTCTTTGTACAGATCAAATCCATCTTGAATAGGAACTTCGTCCCCTTTACTATGTGCAACATCCATGATACGAGCTACCAAGTCCCTTGCATCTGCAGCGTAGGCCGGTAGTATTTCCTCAACAAGGCACATCATTGGGCTGACACCCATAATCTCGGGATTCTTGCGATAACGCTTCTGGATCTTTTCGCACAGCTTCACCACCGCTCGTCCAAGCTCGATGACGTGAAAAAACTCCCACTCCTCCTTGGTTGCGGGTATATGCTTGGCAAGTAGCTCGCTATATACGTCTCCTGCTCTTTTTCGTAGTGCTATTCGGAGCTGATCCGTGTACTGGTCCAATTCTTCGGGCGTAGAACTGAATAGTTCGTCTTCGTATATATGATTGTTTAGCACGTACATAATTGGGCCAAGAGGGGGCGGTTTGTTGTCGTAAACAAGGAGCATCAATTCAAAGAGCTCGCGCAGGAGAGCTTCATGCAGGGAAGCCAAAATCTGCTGGTTTAGCGCGTAGTCGGCGACTGTCCACTTGGTGCGATCGAACATGGAATCTGGTACGTGCATCTGGCTCATTCTATGCGACTTTTTGTCCGTTACTGGTGGCTCCTTGACGTAGTTGAAAGCGGCATCGAGCGTGTCGAGACTAATCTCTTGAGCCTGATACTTTTCTCGGATCACGTCAAGAAATAAGATTAATCTTGAGAATTGCGGCAACCTCCATCTGAGCGCGATTTCGTTCAGTAACTCAGCAGACTGTTTCGACAACAGCTTAATGGAAGGTGACTCGCTAGTGGCTTCAGTGGGCTGAAGTTCGGCATCTGCGAGATCGTACGTCAGTGCTTCTTTGAGTATAGCACGGTAATAAGTTCGCGTATCTGGTGGGATGAAGGTATACGAGGCGTTATCATCCGCTGCATCATCACGGATGTTGAGACCGCTCATATCCACTGGCTGATCAATGATGTATGAAGAGTGGTCAACAGGCGTTGAAGGGGCATAACCGCCTGACTCGTGAGAAACATTGGGCTTGAACTGTGGCACACTCCCACCAGGGGTACTCTTCGCCAGCTCGGGATTCGATTGGACGATTGCCAAGATCATTTGGGATAGGTCGGGGATTTCATTGTTTTTCCAGGCTTCGTACGCGTCCTCGAGATCAAAGTCATCGCTGTTCAGTGTTCCTTTGCTCATGACACTCATATGGGCTTGGTACGTCTTGAGGTCTTGCAACGCAGCTTTCTCGGTCCACACTGATTTGTTTCTGTTGATGTCGGCCTGGACGTCCGAGTACGAAATGGCGAAGATACGAGAGACGACGAGGACGAGGGGCATGTCCTTGACTTCGTAGCTACGTGGTATTTCGACCTCGATCGTGGAACCCCCTTGGCCCCCATTGCGCTGATCTCCTGCGGCCAAATCCTGGTCATGCATCAACAGCTTCTTCTCCATGGTGCTGAGCCGCAAGCTCAGTTCCGGTCTGTCCCGTGCCCAATCGTTGTGGTCTTTGAGAGTAGAGCTGACCAGGCGAATGAAGAGAGCGACGTGACGATCCACCATGAGCTTCCAAGCGTCGTCGCCGGGGGCCTTGCCTCTCTGCAGCTCTTTGGTGGCATTTGAGAAGAAAATGAGCAGCAGATCCTCCACTCTCCTGTCCTTCTCCATGGACTTGCGAAACTGCGGAGCCTTGAATTCGTTGAGGAAGACAGCAAATGTTCGCTTCACGGTCGGGTCCTTGAACTCGGGCATCTTCTCCCTACCCATCAGCACACCTGTCATCCGCTTATCCAGCTCGGCCATGAAGCCATGAGGGAATCGCGTGCTCTTGGAGTCGCGTATAAGGGAGAAGTCCTTGACGAGGTCGGCCACTGAGGTCGAGGACCGCTGCACCTGGCGTGGTGCGGCGGGCACATGCTGGACTCGTTTCTGGCGTGGCTGGAGGAGATATGCGAGGTAGGCCACACGGAGGGCATAGAGGTACGAGTCCTGGGCAGTGACGGGGCGTTTTCCACGCGACCCAGACCCATGGCGGTGCAGGCGTTCCCGCGCCTGGACGCTGTTTATTCTCCGGTTGCTACCGCGAGTCTGGCCGAGAGAGGACATTTCAGACGGGCGGTGAGGCGATCACGGGGGTGAACGTGTACGTGTACGCAGCGGTGGTGGACGTCGATGTCGAAGACGAGGGCGGGCGCATATCAAGAGGGCGGCGGGCGTGGTGCGACGGCGGCAGCCCAGTGGGACGGTGGCGGGGTTGCTCCTTGCTCTTCCAGGCTCTTTGCACCCGCGGCGGGCAGCTCCTGCTGTGTTTGAGGCGGCAGAGAGGGCGTACACAGGCAATATATCTTGCACGAGGGAGGAAGACGCCAGGAGGGCGGTAGGCGCAGATGGGGCTCGTTGGCGGCGGAAGCTTCACCGACCGATGGAGGTGCGTCACAAGTCGGGCGTCTGACAGGGAGGAGCAAGCCTTGGAGAGAGAGACCCGCTGACGTGCGCTCATGAAACATTGCTTTAATTAGCCGTCTAGGTGTCCCCACTGTGTTTCCTGCGCGATTCCCGTCAACACGTCCAAGCCGCAGGAAATATTTTCACATTATTGTTGTTGTTCGGTCGTTTGGCGGGTCTCTCCGTCCTCACATAGCTCACACGTGCTTGGGCTGCGTTCAGGCGGACCCTTCCGTGCAACCGCACTACGAACGACACCTTCATCGTCGAATGCTGCTTCATCTCTTATCCACCCCGTCCACTCTGTACGGCGTGGTCGATGCGATGAAGAAGTGCTGACTGGCTGACCACGGAACGCGCCGAGTCGCAGTCACATGCAGATACACAACGACAACCATAACGACACTACGTCTTTCCACGCGAGCCTATTCAACCTCACAGCCAGTCAAGTCACCAAATCAAACCCGCCTTTCGCGCTGAATACTCTAGCATCAACCGAGCATGTCAGATTGCTGAGTTGCAATCTGGTAGTAATCGCAGCACGTTCGTCGAACAAGGGAATCTAGCTACAGCACTTGAGAACTTCTGATCTCCACGAATCACACTTCACACGCCAATTGCCTTCGAAATGCCATCCCAAAGCCCCACCGCCAATGCGAACGACCGACCCCGCCTGACCGAAGCCCAGAAGAAGGAGAACCACATCCGGTCAGAACAGAAGCGGCGCGAGGCTATACGCGAGGGCTTCGACAGGCTTGCATCCATTGTGCCCGGCATGGAAGGCCAAGGGAGGAGCGAGGCCGTCGTGCTGGAAGCAACCATCAAATATATGCGGGAGATGGTCGTGGAGCGCCAGCAAATCATTGCGGCGGCACAAGCCAAGGGCATCAACACGACAGGGTGGGAGCTACCCAAAGACACTATCGAGGCGTGCGATAATCAGATGGAGAGGACAAGGCTGGAGGAACAGGAACAGAAATGAGGGCACGCGCGTGTGCATGGGATACCCATTGAAACGACCGAGGTTCGGAAGCTAAGTGGACGTCAAAAGACGGCGGCCCATAGGACAGGAGATGAAGCGTGTATCCTTTGCCTATTTTTCTGATAGCAATTGCAGAATACTACCCTTCTAAATCTCCATTTCCTACCACTGGAAAAACTTGTACCGAGTTGTGCTAGTGAGGAGTCAAGCATTGATGAGGCCTAGATTATCCTGTTGTACACTTGCGGAAAGACAACGGCTAGAAGTAATGAGTAGCCAGCTCTTGATTGATATACAAAGATCCATTGCGAAAGCATATCAGGCCCTCGCTCGTCGTTCCTCCCACACTTCCCCGCAACATTCACTAACGCACGGACCCAATCCACTAATCTTATCGATAACAAAATTGTCTCGAGCCAACATCTCATTTCTCAACACTCATCTTCTCCACTTCCTAGAATGGCGCAACCTTTCAGCTTCGGCTTCTCAGGCGACGACATAGAAGAAGATCCCTACGATGTCTCGAACCAGCCCCAAAACACTCAGACGGTGGATGGGGGAGGAAATGAACCGCCGCCTGTCGAGGCGCGGACACATAACCTCGATGACTTGGTAGGTTATTTATACACAAGTACTTTATTTCTGTATTTTCTTTCAGTCAAGGGGATTCTTGTTGTTTAAACATCCTCCTTCCGTTCTTTCCTCTTCTCGTTTAAGTACCTCTACAAATAAAGACTTCCCATCTAACCCACCTCAGCTCTCCAATCTCCCCCCAAAACTCTCCTACAACCTCCTCCCCCTAATTTCTCCCCTCTCCCACACAACGCGTCTCCCTCGCCGCGAACTCTTCGACGTGCGCTTGCAACTCATGTCCGAAGACGACGGATCGACCAGCACATCGCTCACTGGCCTCCTCGCCTCCGACCTCACAACCAACGTCTACGAGGGCGGCTACAAGACCTGGGAATGCAGTCTAGATCTCGTGCGATACCTTCTAGACCGCGGACCGCGGAAAGATCTGGATGATATAACGAGGGTCGATCATGTGATTGAGATGGGCGCTGGGACTGCACTACCGACGTTGTTATTGTGGATGTATGCGCTTAGAAACGGGCTGAGGATGCAATTCACGGTCATGGATTACAACTTCGACGTCCTGCGACTAGTTACGCTGCCGAATTTATTGCTGGCGTGGGTTGCGACGCTCGATGCGGATGACGATGTGTTTGGGCGCGGGGAGGGGAATCCGCTGACGAATGAGGGGGTGGAGGATGGAGATTTGGAAATCACGCCATCGTTGGTGAGTAGGTTTAAGAGCGCACTGCAAATATCTGGTATCAGTTTGACAATAATATCTGGATCCTGGACGCCCGTCCCCCACCTCCTTTCTCTCGTTCCGAGCACCCCAGAGATGAATACCTTCATCCTAGCTTCCGAAACAATATACAGTCCAGCATCACTGAGTGCGTTTACCGAAGCCATGGTAGGACTGATGAAGAGAGTGAAGAGCGGGAAGGCGATAGTTGCGGCGAAGAGGGTGTATTTTGGAGTTGGGGGAAGTGTGGATGGGTTTAGAGAAGAGGTCGCGAGACAAGGTGCGGTTGGGTATGAAGTTGAGTTTGAGGGGCTGGAGAGTGATGGGGTGAGGAGGTGTTTAGTCGAGGTGCAGATGTGCTAGGTTTCACGGATTGAGGTTGAAAACATGGAGTGTGCATAAGGGGGTATCTAAATGTACTAAGCAACGGAATGAGGTCGATGATAGGAAATCCGTTTGAACGCCAGTGCCTGAGTTACCCATCATTTCGTGTCCTAGAGATCCAGTCCAAGGTGTGCATGCCATGTCCCAATCGTCAACTAAACCCCACAAATCCAAGTCTGCATCCCGCCTAAACAAATTGCAAGCCCGCACTTCCATACCTCAAAGACCTTTTGCATACACCGTCGGCATCTCCCCTGAATTCCCTGGAAGCGCCTTCTCTCCTACCTCGTCTCCTAACCCCCTCCGATTCGCCTCACGCTCCAACAACCTCGCCTCTCCCCTCGCATCCTTCAGCCTCTCAGACGCTTTCTCCATTATACTAATATGATAACTCAGCGGGACATCATCTCTCCAACCCAGGACCTCCGGTGCCGCAACCCCATCCCTCAGGTTCTCCAACCCAGCCTCAATATCGTGCAGCCTCAGCGAAGTAAGTCTGACGTGTTCAGCAGCTTGCTTCCGGTACTGTGTCACTTTACTGAGCAGCGCAAGCGTCCGTTCGAGTTCCTGGCGCTGACCACGGTTCCCGCCCAGCTTGGTCCAGAGCTGAGAGAGCAGTTCGTCGCGGTTCTTGCCTACAATGAGGCCGTCGCGGATCGCGATTTCAAAAATGAGTTGCAGGCGGTTATCCAGATTGTCTAGGATTGCCATGAGAGCTTCGGCGTTCTGGACTAGGGCTGCGATGTCGTCTTTGATTTTGGAGACGTGGCGCACGTATTGATCATGAATGTGTTGGCTGAGGTTGGGGGATCCGGCCGTGAGCGAAAGTGAGGACGCTAGCTTTGATATTAAGCCGTAGCTAGCTTCTTTCTCGTCGAGACCTTGGAGAACTTGCATTGTCCAGCTGTTGGTGCTGAGCACTTGGTCCATGGTGTGGCCAACTTTCGCGTTGAATCGTGTCAGGTCTCTGACGGCTTCGCCCGCTGTTTCGATAAAGGAGGTGAATTCTACTTCAAGCTCGATACGCGACGGCAGCTTAGAGTACTTGACTAGACTGCGAAGGTCCCGGATCGTAGCTTCGCTTCTTTTCATAGTGCCAGGTAGCTTATATGCATCCTTAGATTCGTACACGATGTCTTCGAGTGAGGACTGGATGTTCATTGCTTCTTCAAAGTCCGGATACGGCATATCTTGGGGTTGGGCTGGATACGCGCAGAACGGAAGAAAGTGTGAGGATCCCGGGATGATGCAGAGTGGTGTGAGCGTAGTCTGCACGGCTGCCTTAAGATATCCAGAGGC
Organism: Melanomma pulvis-pyrius CBS 109.77; assembly: GCA_010093585.1. Classification (NCBI taxonomy): domain Eukaryota; kingdom Fungi; phylum Ascomycota; class Dothideomycetes; order Pleosporales; family Melanommataceae; genus Melanomma; species Melanomma pulvis-pyrius. The sequence continues at coordinate 39,531 of MU001989.1, forward strand.
GGCCATGAGGGCGAAAGAAAGAACTAATAGTGCGCAAGCCATGCCAATGAAGGGTTTCAAGTACTCAGCAGCGTGTCCTATGATGGAGAGGAGATAGCGCGAAAGTGGCCAAAGGACATAATTTAGGAAAACATTGATGTAGTTCAATGGAGAATGGTCCGTGTCAGCATCGGCCTCAGGTTGGAGAGATCGTTTAGTTGGCTTTCGTCGATTTCCTAGGCGGGGGGAGGGGTTGGCACTGCTGCTTGCCGAAGGGCCACGGTATCTAGGGATGCGCATGGAGCTGGATATAGAGTTGGAGTTGCGCAGTGGAGACCCATTGTAGGGAGAGTCTGCGGGTTGGTACATGGAGGGCATTATAAAGGACGGCTCCAATGATTTACTGCCAGGCGTGGATGGATACGACCGCGGCTGAGACTGTGGGCTTGATTTAGGTGATTCTGAATTTCGAGGCAAAATGCGGTTGGCTGGTGTTTTTACTGGAGTGTCCTGCGGCGTTCTGGAAGATGCTCGCATAGCTCTATTCGGCAAAGGTGTTGCCATGTCTTGTTGCTCTTCAAAGTCACTATCACTCCCGACGTCTGAAGAAATCTCGGACGCGGAGTGTATAGATGCACCTCCATCTGATTCGTATTCTGCGTCTCCCCAGGAGTCGCCAAGGCTGCCACGGAGTCTCTGAAATCGCGGCTTGCTCATAGCGCGTAATAGGAGAGTATGGAAGGGAGTGCGATAAGATGATTCAAGATGAAGAAGGGCACGTAAAGCTGCAATGAGCTACCAAGAGAAAGAATAAAGTGAAGGAGTGAGCAAAATGTATCGCAGGGTTTTGGAGGAGGCTGGGTGTGAATCGTTGCCACCTTCCATAACCTGTGACGTATAGACAATGTGGCCTATCAAACTGCGAGCGCGACTTCCAAGCTATGGTGGGATTGAAAACAAATAAGACGCTGAATAGTGAATGTCAAGCGATTAATGATATGATATTCCATCGCGGACTGGACAGAACGACGTGTGCCGTGGGAGTTTCACACTGCGTCATCGCTGAAATGTGGCGGTGGCTGAACCCGCCAAGCCGCTAGCTGAGATTCGAGCATCTCGAACCCCCGGCTGTGAATTCATGCCCGCTAGATTTCTCGATGCCACCTTTGCGCCCACCATTCCTCCTCTTGAAAGCCTCAAGACACGTTCAATTGACATCAAGATACTCCCGGCGATATGCACCAGCAATTGTCCGGAGCTGCTCCTGCTCCACGCCTCACAAATCGCAGAAATCGGTGAACTTCTCCTCCAAAGCATCTGTCCAGAATGCACAACTCAACTCCACCTCATCCGACCCACCCACGCCAACCGCCGACCACCGCACCCTCTCCCAGACCCACGAGCTCTTTATAACATCGCCTTATAGTCCCGGGTCGCCGCTACTCCTTCCGAATGGCGCCTACGTCTTCCAGAAACTGCAGGCGTTCCTCCGGGCGCAATATCCTCAATTCGGGTTCCAGGAGGTGATTACGCCCACAATATATAAAAAGTCACTATGGGAGAAGTCGGGACACTGGGACAATTATGCGGAGGATATGTTCAGCGTGCAAGGACGGGGTGCAACTGGACAAACGGAGAATGCGGAAGTGGGGCAGAATGAGGAGTTCGGATTGAAACCTATGAACTGCCCAGGCCACTGCTTGCTGTTCAGGGACGAGATAAAGAGTTATAGAGACCTACCGATACGATATGCAGATTTCAGTGCGCTGCATCGGAATGAGGTATCTGGAGCTTTGACGGGGTTGACGAGAGTGAGGCGGTTCCACCAAGACGACGCACACATTTTCTGTCGGCCAGACCAGATATTATCCGAGATTGAAAATACCTTGAGATTTGTCGGGATGGTATACGACACATTTGGTCTTGGACCGTACAAATTGCTTCTCTCCACAAGACCGACGGACCAATTCATCGGCACGATTGAGGAGTGGGACCGAGCAGAGCAGCAACTTACATCCGCGTTGAACAACAGCGGAAGGGAGTGGGCTATAAACGAAGGAGATGGCGCTTTCTACGGTCCCAAGATCGACATCATTCTCAAAGACGCTAACGGCAAGGAGCATCAGACAGCTACCATCCAGCTCGATTTCCAGCTCCCTCAGCGCTTTGATCTATATTACCAAGCTTCGCCCGAAGAATTAGAAGCGCCGACCAAAACACGGGATGAAGGCGTGCTAGATCCCTCGAATCGTCGACCAGTCATAGTACACCGTGCCATCTACGGCTCCCTGGAACGCTTCATGGCTCTGCTCATCGAGCACTATGCCGGTAAATACCCGTTTTGGCTCTCCCCACGGCCAGCAATCATCCTCTCGCTCAATCAGGATCCTGAGCTACTAAAACACGTTGCATATCTCCAATCCGTGCTCTCAGGGCTCCAGAACACCGAGGCCTCGTCTCCTTCTTCCACCGCACAACAAAGTGAACCCTCGAAGCCAAGACCTCAGCCACTTTCAACAATTCATCTCCCCATCGACGTGGACACATCGGCCCGTTCTCTCGGCAAGAAGATCGCTGATGCCCAAAAGAAGAAGTACAATCATATCATTGTCATTGGACCGTCTGAAGTCCAAAGCGGAGGCGTGAGAGTCGAGCTTGCCAATCAGCCAAATGAAGAAGCGACACAGCGAGTTCTGTCAGAAGTGCTTGGCAGAGAATTGCAGAGCAATGACATAAAGAGAGGCAAGGTCGCTGTGAACATGGGGGTGAGCGAAGCGAGACTGTATTTTGAAAAGTTAGTGTATAGCTTCTTTTGATCATGCTGGCTAGGGGAGTAGGGTCTGTATTTATATTGTATAATATGATGTACCCTCTTCCCCCTCGTCCTGTAATCCACATCTGCAAGGCATTATCATGTCTCTCCTCATAATTAGCCTTCGAAGTATGAACTAGTCACCTTGGTGGAGTGAGGAGGATGCACATGATGTAGGCAGTCTTATATTTTGCATCTTGCAACAGAGAAAATAAAGAGATAGTAGAGAGAAGTGTGTCGCATATCCGAATCCCCGGCTAGCAAATAATATAGACATCATAGTCATTTTTTTTGGAGAAGGTTTAGTTTCGTTGGTCTACACTACATTAGCTAATAATCTCATCTACACGTGGACACACGCTCACTACACCCATCTCCTACCCTCGCTCCAGCAGCGGATGCGAATATATATGCGGAGCACACAACCTATACTCATCCACTTCCATATCCCTGCAGTCCGACTCATCTCATTACACTTGATATCCAAAGTTTTGGCTATGAACTATAACGTCAAATCCTCGAGAAATTCATCTACATGTTTGAGATTAACGTATACGACCACTACGAATGCAAGAAGCAGGAAGATGCACGTTTGTCGGTTGACAGTTGCCATGAATCTAGGATTGTGTGTAATGAAATTGTTATTCGAATTTTGACGCAAAGGATATTTCTCGTTCCAAGAGTTATATACACCGAACCCCATTGCGCTCAAAACTTCCACGAAGGCTCCTCGCCATGCTTTGCCGCCTACAACGGTCAGTATTGTTCCAAATGATCCAACGCAGCACTTACCCTAACAGCACGGGCACCACCCAATTCGGCCTCCAATCCATCATCATATGACTTTGGTACGCTGACCTTGTCGGGATGGATGACGAATACGACGGCGCATAGGGTCAGAACGGTTGCTGTGAATGTGCCCAGCAGAACGCTTCCCCATCCCGGCTTGAAGTGATCGTATTCGTGGAGGGACAAGGCACCGAGGATATCGTGGTCCTCGTGGACGGGATCGCCATAGTTGCGTCGCTCCTGCTTATCCCAGTAGTCGCCATAAGGGTCGCGCATCTGTGGTTTCTCCGGGCGGGGGTTGATGAAGCCACCGTTCTGCGAGCGTTAGCATCCTGGAGCTGTTTGGAGGCGCCTCAATGGGTGCTGACAATGTTCGGATCTACGACATCCAGCAGCTCGGCCTGGGTGAGGGCGGTCCGCACTTGGGTGAGCTGGGGTCGTGGTCGTGCGGCGGCGGGGACGAGGGCGCGGGTGAGCGGGCGGGCCGCTGCAATGCGCCGGGAGAGCATGCTGGGCGATTGTTAGGAGCTCCAAGGAGCCAATTGGGGGGGAGCATACGTTGGGGCACTGTTTGCTGGGGGGTGCGCGGTGGCGGCGATGCTGGAGGTCGAGGTTGACGTTCGTGATGCAAGGCGGCGCTCCGATGATTACAAAGTAGCGGCGCATGACTAAGGAAGGCGGCTCCCCGATGTTTGAACCCCAAGAGGGCGGCTCCACGCGCACAATCTGCACCGCAAGAACATGCAGCAGACCTGGGAGCTTGCTACGCAGTGCAGAGACCGGGCATTTGAGCGCGCCCTCTCTCCTGCGACGCACCTGTGCGGCGTGCGTGTCACTGGCTCCTGCTGTTGATGGTCGCTAGCGGCTTGGCGCTTTCCGTTATTGATTCTGGCGCCTTTGAACTTTTCGCCATCATCAACACGACACGCCCAAAAGCGCAAATCCGCCCGCACTGCGCCCCCCCGGACTGCGAGCTGGATTTCGACAACGCCACAGGAATCTCCAGAGTCGTGCGCATCCTGCGACACCGCTTTTGGCCCGTTTTACGCTGGTTCGGCGCTCGCGCCGGTGGTCTCCTCCCCGCGGAAGGAGCGACGAGGCTCGCCCATCCGCTCCCTGCTGAATGGAGGACGTCACGCTCGTGAAGGCCGACCCCAACTCTCCACCACCCGACGCCGCCATCGCCCTCGACGAGTCTGCTGCCGCCCACGACGATGTCGCCTTCCACGATAACGGCGCGCTTTCGATAAAACCGGACGAGGAGCTTGCCGAGGAAAATGGAGTGCATGGTGGTGCCACGCAGCGGCCGGCGAAGCGGCGCAAGCTCGAGGACCTCACGCCGAGTCGGGCTACACCACGCGCCATATCGCCGCCCTGGAAGCAGTTCGCCGCCAATGGCCCGACGACCGTGTTCGACAACGGCATCAGAAAGTCGTCGAGGGTCAACAAGGACACACCTCCCCCGCCGCCTGAGCCCGTAAAGCGGAGCACGCGCCACGCGCCCAAGGCAACACAAACAAATGGCACCTCGAAGAACGGCGTAAAGCAAAACGGCCCACGCGTCGTGTCGGGCCCCGCTGCGCTGTCCAAGTCGGCGTCTGCCTCCGCGAAAAAGGCCGCAGTACCAGCGCTCAAGTCGCCGCCCTCCAGGAAATCTGAGCGTCAAAAGAAAGCCTCCACAACCGCCGTAGCTGCGTCGCCGGCTCTCCAGGGTGGGGTGTCTGAAAGCCCACGGAAGCGGCCCGTCCGGGGCCGGAGGGCAACACAGACTTCGGCTGACGAGCTAGATGAGCATATGTTCACCACGCCCGTGTCGCATCACCCGAGCGCTTTTGAGACGCCTGGCGATTTCCACAGCCCCCCTCCCGAGGGAAACTCGTCAGGTGCTCCCACCCGCCTCCGCCTTCGACTGCGCAAACCTATACTTCCCAACCGCCATCCACACCACACCGCCCCACCACCAAAGCACCCCACCTTTGCCGACTGGCTGCAAACCGACGACCCATTGGAAGGGGAGGACGGCCAAAAGATAACGCAGGACAAGGCTGAAGAGGAGGCCAAGCGCCGCCTACGGATTGTCGATGCTGTTGAAAACGGTGTACTCAGCGAAACACGGTGCAGCATATTCACGCCGCAGGCTGCCGAAGAACTACCGCCCCAGTACAGCCATTGGGACCATGTGGTTGCACACGCTTTGCACTTCAATAAGCTTCTCAAAGAAGAGAATATCTACCACCGACGGGTAGCAAAAACCCTGGCCAAGGAGGCTCTCGATTATTGGAAGGAAAAGTACAAACGGAAAACACAGGAGGAGATTGACCAGGAAGAGACGGATCGGGCAGTGCTGCGATATAGACAGCTCATCAAAGATGTCAAGGACTCCTGGGCCAACGTCAGAGTGGAGATCGACAAAGAGCGTGTAGCCAAATGGGAGGAGGAGCAGCTTCAGCTTGGTCACAAAGCCATGGATGACATGTTCAATCAGGCACAGGAGATTTTGGGCCGGGGCGTCGTCGATTCGGCTTCCTCCCTTGTTAGTGATGACCGAGAAACCGACCTTGATGAGCGAGAGTTCGAAAGTGGCGCCTCCGATGCTCCTGATGAAGATGATGCCGAGAACATGTCTTCTAGCTCCGATAGTGATAATGACAACGAAAACGATGAAGATGCACACCTCACTGCCGAACAACTACAAGCCAAGTACGGTCAGCTCCCGGATCTGCCCAACGAGAGCTCGGAAGTAGAGGAGGGATCAGAAGGGGATGAAGAGGACCTCGAAGATGACCTAGATGAGCGCACTCCGGAGCCGACCCCAGACCGAGATTCCGAGTTGGAAGATGCCAATGGCTTCCCTGCAAATCCCTACACAGCCACGAATGGCTTCCACGAGAACGAAGGAAATGCAGGTCAAGAGAAGGCGAATTACATTGATCCTGCCACCATTGAGCTCGAGCAAGTCGATAAGGCACTTCTGGATTCCGATGACGACGGTACCAATGGATCGCAATCAGGCAGTGAAGAGTGGGGCAGCGACGACGAATCTGAGGATGAGGACCAAACTGAGTCCGGCTCAGAAGATGGTGAAGATCTTGGTGTTATGGGTTTTTTGAACCCGAGCGAAATTAAGAAGATCAAGGAAGCCGCTAAGATAGCCATGACTGATGCAAATGCGGACGCGGCTCAGGAGTCTAGGAACAATGTGAATGGCGGCCACGATCAACAAGAAGTAAACGACAGTGATGGGAGCATAGAGACTAACGGCGAGCCGAAACTTGTCCCGGAAATTGAAGAGAAGCCTGATGAGACGCATGATGAGGTGCATACCAACGGAGACATGGACATCGATGTGGTTGGGGAGTCTGAGGAAATCGAAGAAATCGTGCCCGAGCAAACAGTTTCACGAAGTAGATCGCGCCGTGGATCATCTCCTCCACGGACGGAGATACCATCTCTGCTTCGAGGAACCCTACGAGAATATCAGCATGGCGGACTCGACTGGCTCGCCAACCTATACGACTCCGATACCAATGGAATCCTGGCCGACGAGATGGGTCTTGGCAAGACCATTCAGACCATCTCCCTTCTTGCCTATATAGCTGTCTATCGAGAAAAGTGGGGCCCACATCTCGTCGTAGTCCCCACTAGTGTCATGCTAAATTGGGAAATGGAATTCAAGAAATGGTGTCCAGGATTCAAGATTCTAACGTACTACGGCGACATCAACGAGCGAAAGCGAAAGCGAACTGGCTGGAGAACTACTGGGCCAGATATGTACAACGTTATCATCACTTCGTATCAGCTTATTCTCCAAGATGCTGCAGCGTTCAAGATGAGAGCATGGCAATATCTGGTATTAGATGAAGCTCACAATATCAAAAACTTCAAGTCTCAACGATGGCAGACCATGTTGAATCTTCGAACTGAACGACGGTTGCTCTTGACGGGGACGCCCTTGCAGAACAATATCGACGAGCTTTGGTCTCTGCTTTACTTCCTTATGCCGGCTGGCTTCGCCGGAGAAGGTCGTATCGCCGGATTGGAGGAGTTTACTATGGCATTGAAGAACCCGACGTCGCAAATTTTAGAGCAAGGGCGACAGCAGCTCGACGCAGAAGCTCAGAAGATTGTCAGGAAGTTGCATGAAGTATTGAGACCGTATCTCCTCCGGAGATTGAAGGCAGATGTGGAGAAACAGATGCCGGGCAAGTACGAACACGTGGTGTATTGTAAGCTTTCACGACGTCAGCGACAATTATATGACGGGTTCATGGGCCGGGCCGCGACTAAGGAGATTCTCTCGTCGGGCAACTACATGTCTATCATCAACTGTTTGATGTCTCTTCGGAAGGTTTGCAACCACCCAGACTTGTTCGAAACTCGTGCCATTGTAACCTCGATGGCTATGCCAAAGTCCGTTGCTGCTGCGTATGAGATCAAAGACTTCTTCATCCGAAAAAGAATGCATGAAGGAACAGAAGCTGAAAAAGTAAATCTCGAAGCCTTGAATTTGGTTTTTGCACGACGAGAGCAGACCTCAATGCTGCATGCTCGGCGAGCTCAACAGATCCGTGCAACGCGCCCTCTAGAAGACCTTATCGAGCGCCAAAGTCGCCGCTTGAACCAGGTCTCTCAACCAGGAGCGTCTTCTATTCAGTCTGTCCTCTCGGCCATGGCTGAAAGAGAACATGTTGCCGTCCGAGACCATCTCAAATCATGTCTCGCCCTTACTCGCTCCCGAACCCAGTTTCTCCCCGTCTACGGAAAGGGCTTGATTAAACGCCTTACGATGGATTACCAAGACTATACCTTTGGTGCCCAAGAGGAGAGCATCCTTATCCCCCCAAAGATCATAGCACATCCCATTGCATTCCCTATGGCCAACCAACTGGCTGCTTCCCAAGTCAAACAAGAGTTCAAAGACGGTAGGAGAGGTGAACTCGGCTTCCGAGCTGCTCGAAATCCTCTTCTTGCAAGCCAATGGTATTGTCAACAGAGCTCACTCCTTCAAAGTCTTGTCCCAACTCTAGAGCAAAGGGCCGAATCACTCGATTCAATCATCACCAACTTCAGCTGCGTGACCCCTGCCGTAGCAGCGGAGGAACTCGCTCCCCTGATGCTGTCAAAGGCTGGCGTAGCAATGGTTCGATCGTCGGAGATGGCACACACTCGTGACCCCTTCCACGAATCCCGAATACGCCAGTCCATTGCATTCCCTGACAAACGCCTCCTCCAATATGACTGTGGAAAATTACAGCGTCTGGCCGTACTTCTCAGAGACCTCCAAGCCGGCGGCCACCGCGCCCTTATCTTCACACAGATGACTAAAGTCCTAGATATTCTAGAGCAGTTCCTGAACATACATGGATATCGATACTTGCGTCTTGATGGCGCTACGAAGGTTGAACAGCGGCAGATTCTCACAGACCGATTCAATAACGATCCTCGTATTCCGGTCTTCATCCTGTCCTCACGATCAGGGGGATTAGGTATTAACCTGACTGGTGCCGATACAGTCATCTTCTACGATCTTGACTGGAACCCCGCGATGGACAAGCAATGCCAAGATCGCTCTCACCGTATCGGACAAACACGGGACGTACATATCTACAAATTCGTATCTGAGTACACGATCGAAGCCAACATTCTGCGCAAAAGCAACCAGAAGCGACTGCTTGACGACGTGATCATCCAGAAGGGAGACTTTACCACAGACACGTTCAATAGGGTCACGTGGCGGGATGCATTGGAGGACGACAATGTAGCTGTCGGTGATGAAGCTGGTGCAGCCATGGACCGTGTTCTTGGGGAAAGGGCGGGCTTGCTCGGCGATGCGCAGGTCATGTCAAGGGTTGAAGACCAAGAAGATCGGAATGCGGCGTCGGTCGCGCAGAAGGAGATTGTAGACGAAATTCACGATGATCAAGTCGACTTCAGCGAGTCCTCCGCTGCGACCCCGGCGAATGCGGCAACAAGGCCGGGTTCCGAGGCTCGGCAGGAGGAGGAGCGAAGCAGGGAAGCGGAGAAGGATAGGAGGCATGTCGATGAGTATATGCTCGATTTGTATCGCGAAGAGTACGGCAAGGAGCCATACAAGCCGCCTACGGACCGGCAGAAGAAGGGTCGGAAGGGGCATGATGTGCATCGAACGACAAGGAAGAAGAAGTACTGATCACTAGTTCATTGATCACACTTTAGTCACTTATCTGCATGGCAACAGCTGTTGTCGCGACCTCGTTCACAAAATTTATAAGCATGTGTATTAATAGCTGGAAGGGTTCATAGATCGAAAGATCGTAAGGTGTCGGTTGGATCCGTGTATGGATACCGAACCGAACATTGTATGATTAGTTTTCCAGGCGGTCTGGTCTGGCCTACATGGACGGAGTTCGGTGTTAGTGTGCCAGGTCGTCCCACTCAGGATTACCTGCGGAATAATTAGATTGTTCACACTTTTCTTCTCCATCCTTCCACAGTACTTTTGGCTTTCCTGCGACGTCGTGCGAGATGTAGGGATTAGGTGTAGTTGATGGTATCTGGAGTCTTCTAGACTACTAGACGACGCAGGTTCAGTGCCTACACAAATGCCACGCTCGCCGCGTAGATACTCCCGTTCGTGAGACGGGGAATGGTGGACGTGACTGCCATACCGTGTGACTAGTGGGGACGTAATTCGTCGGCGAGTACAGGATGCCTGCCACCAGGGCTCCCAATCGAACGCACTACTTCTGAACAATTGGTGAATGTTTCAGTTGCGTAAGACGCACAAACGTAGTTAACCTCCTATACAATTTGTGCAATTTATAATAGGCTAGATTTGTAACGTAGTACGTGCTAAGAGTAGAATTTAGCAAAAGATTTATAAGCGTGCTTAACCTAGGTTTTAGGCCTAATTTTGTGTTAAAATTGCAATTGTTTTGTCATGTGTTTGGGCTTATTGTATGCAGGATAATTGATTATAATATGGGATTGCAAAAAGGGTTAAAAGGGCGCGCTAATTCCTTAATAATCAACATTCTTATTACACACCATTCTATTCCTATCCCCTTATCCTTCTTGTCATGTCTTAGGCCACCCAGGCTTCTGCTACGAGTAGACCTTCAGTAGAGGACACCGGCTTTGGTGATCATGGACACAGCGTTCTCGGTTTCGGTGCGGTTAACCTGCGAGCGCAGATAGTCACCATTTGGACAACCCTCACTTGATCAAAGTCAGCTTTTATGAATGGGTACATTAAGTAATTTACTCGGAGAAGTGGTTGCCATGGTCCCACTGGCCATGGATATCGTATGTCATGTACACGATACAATTTACGACCTTTCCAATATCCTCAATGGGAAAGCCCCTCAGATACCAGAATGATGCTGGAGCTGCAATAGAAAGCGACTTTCCCGTTGGTAAGTACTTTCGAACTAGCTGCAAGAAAGCTAAATAGTTTGGCCCGTCATTTTTTCTACCTGGAGGGATTTTGGGAATATCGGGAGCGCTAGGATATTCCCAATCGAAGTCAACGCCATCGAGATTGTTGTTAGTAAGGAACTTCACGACATTTCTGGTAAACGTGTCGCGCTGCGCTGGCGTAACGCCTTGACGAAAAATGGGGAATGAGTCGCCCTCGGTCGAGAAGGACCATCCACCAAAGGACTTGCTTCGCTTTACGTTGCTAATGGCTTTGAAATCACGCAGCATGGTGCCCTGACCCGTCATATCGATGTCAAAGCTATTGGAGATGCCACCAAAAGCGTAATGTACGTGTGTGCATGTCTTTGTGTGGATCTGGCCCGGACGCATGTGCAGGCACCCCGCACCCCTCACACCCTTCCTTCCTCCAACACCTTTTGCTCCATGCAGCCCCCGCTCATTCAGAAGCCTTACCATAATTCTTAGCAATAATCGCGATTTCCTTTCTACCCTTCAACATTATGACAGCACTAACGCTAAGGTTGTACTCGCCGTTCGAAAATCTCCCACTCCTCGTCCTCGAGTTGGTATGCGAGTATCTGGCGATTAGCGACTCTCGACGACGCAGTCTTTTTTCTTTTTCAATGACGAGTAGGCGCTGCTGTGCCATAGCTGCTAGAGAGCGCTTCGAACGGATTCACCTTGCTGTAGAAGATCATCAACAACTCAAACTAGTACTTGCGGGATGGAAAAAGAACCTCCAAGTAGACGAACGATCCAGATATGTCCAACGGGTGAAGATCACCGGACGCATGAGAGTTGAGAGTGAAGACCCGGTTCTGGCGCTCCGAGCTCGGATATTTCAAGAGCAAGATGACTCGGATGAGGACAGTGATGGTGATGAGGACACCTTCTCTAGACCCAGGTCGCTGTCTGCGCTTTTTGGCTCTGATCCTGTCCGCACTCATGAAACAAAGGCAACAATCAACCAGCTATGGCAACCTCTTGCACAATTTCTCTCCGCATTTCCCGCCCTCAAGCATTTCGTCTGGGCTTCCACCGAACAGGTTCCACGCTGCGTACTGGATATACTACACAACCAACTACCCAATAGTCGTCTTCATGTCCACACATTCAGCTTACGGAGTCTTTACCAAAGGAGAGATCAGCTGCATGATGTCGACGTAGACGAATATGCGCTTGCCACATCTCCATGTTTGTCTAGTATCTGTGCGGTCTCTACACATTACGATTCCGAGGGCCTCATGGACTATAACGAAGAAGCTGTGCTGCAGATGGTGGTGGAGTCGGCTCCAAATTTACAATCTGTGTATATGTGGTATCAACAAGCGGGAAACTCTATCGGCTTACAAGACGCTATTCGCTCACCGCGTCCCCCCTGGCGAGGCTTCTTCAGGGGCGGAGAAGACGAGCCTCAAGAGCTGCACGGCCATCTTATGAAGCTCGCATTGAGAGGCGAGAGCTCTACATTTCTACAACGGCTTCAGTGCTGGAGCCGTCATACCGAATTCTCTAGGCTATATACCCTAGACCTGTCCAATGGTGTAGAGCTGAATGCCCTTCAAGCATTAATGGACATGGCGGACGATGGAGTTTTCAAATGTCTTAGAACACTATCACTCTTTGTATTTGATACCGAAGAAATCCAAGGACCCATGGAAATCATGGCGAATAAATTCCTATCCGCTCTACGGCCGCTTCAGGGTCTCAATGTCCGAGGATGGGCCAACAGGTCAATAATACCTCTAATATTGGAGCACCATGGTGCATCTCTAAATAGACTTCACCTGTCCATCCGGCTCTCAGATAATGACATCGAAGATCTTCGCAAAGCATGTCCCAACCTTCAAGATGTACGATTGTCGGTGAAGCGAAGGCAGGGCGATGAGCAAGAGGTCAGCCAATATAAGTTATTAGGTTTTATTTCTAGGCTGCAGCGACTCACATTGCTGTTGGACTGCGAAGATGCAGACATCTGGGAAGCATACAACGAAGAAGGAGACAAGGAGCTACAAGCGCAACGCATGCGCTCAGCCCTCATCAACAGCGCCATAGACGCCCACCTCGCCCAATCCATCTTCCTTGTTATATTAGCAGCGAACCGTGCGATTCGACCGGGGATCGCACCTTCCTTTCGACATCTGAAAGTACGCTGTTGTTGCGGCGAGCGCGGGGATTACTTCGAGCAGCTGCAGAAATGGGTTGGGCGAAGCTGGGTATGTGAGCGAGAGCATGCTGATGCGCATAGTGACGCAACTATCGTGGAGGAAACCGGGGTGCACAGGAGGCTGCTGGTTATGGAGGGCCTCAAAGATGTTGTAGAAGAAGATTTCGAATGGTGTGACGATGGAGAGCTTTACAAGCCGGCGTGGGAAGCAGTTTGGCCGGAGACAAAAGGGATGGCTAACTGGATGGAAGAATGGCACAGCTTTCCGTTGTATCTGGGGTCATAGCATAGTCCTACACAAAGGAGCTTGTTTATGGAGTCCTAATTAAGCAATGAACATAAGCTGCACTTTTCTTTACACCTTTGGTCTAGCTTATTTTACACAGCCTCTATTAAATAACTATTATGACCTAGGGCGACTAACTTCAAAATTTAAAGTAAAAGAGAAAACAAATTCAACCTTTTTTACTCCACCTGCCAGTGTTACTAGCAGTGTAGAGTAGTACAGTCCATCTCAATTATGCCTACAAACGTAAACAGTATTGCGCAAAAATTTATAAATCGAACCCAACGAGAGCAGAAAGTGACGAGACAGTCAGAATCTTTCTGCTCCGAGTCCTTTTTCGTTCATAGTAAGTGCCTCTGGTCTTTTCGCCGCAGTTCCGCAGCCTCGCGAAGCAAATGACCAACATCTGACCAACACCTGACGCCATCCCGCACAAGTTTGCATGTTTTGTCTTTCAATAAAATCGTGCGCGAGCCATCTCTGGTAGAAAGCTGTCTGGACCACATCTGCCCATTATAGCGTGTTTTTCACTACTTCTGCTTTGCAACATTTACTTGGCGCAGCAGCACTCTCGCAGGAACGGGAAATAAACTAGTATCTATTGCTTGCAATGCCGCAACAACTACAGTTTTTAGTCTTCGAACTAGGCAGTACTACACAGAAAACCCTTCTTTATAAAAAAGTATCTTCTATAGCAATTATCTAGGTTGCGTAGTTTTATTGAAATATTTCGAAATATTTCCCTATTTCTGGAGTTCCCGTTCCTGCGAGAGGTAAGCAGTCTCACCTGCCTAATTGCCGATGTTGCACTGCAACTGCCAAGCGACCACTAAAAGATGACCAACTGCCCAACAACGGTGGGGCCTTGTACAAAGCCATATAGCTACATATTACCCTAATCCCCCCCCTCTTCTAAACCCCGTTACCTCCATCTCGTCCAAATTACCCAGTTTCCATCTCACCAAATTCGAGCCGCCTCAAAATGACATACACCGGCCCTTCCTTCTCCCTCCACGTCCGCATCACCATCGCCCCCGAAAATGTGGACAAGTTTCTCGAAGCCCTCAAACCCGCGTATGAGGGCGTGATCGCCGAGCCCGAGAACACGTTCTTTGAGGTGTTTCAGTCGCCCGAGGAGCCCGGGGTGTTGAAGTTTGTGGAGAACTGGAATGCAACGAAGGAGTGGTTTATGGGCGTAAGTGAAAACCGAGACATCAATCGAGTGTGTGTGTGTGTGTGTGTGTGTGTGTGTGTGTGTGTGTGTGT
>MU001990.1:0-54221 GCA_010093585.1 Melanomma pulvis-pyrius CBS 109.77
TTGCATCTTGATCAGCTTGGCGGGCACAATTCCATGTTGAGCTGCTGATAGAATTCATAAAGACCGTAGTGTAGCTAGAACAACGCAATCCTCCATTCAAGGCTGTCGCGCAAAGTTCCTTCTAGGTACGATTCTGATACGTGCGAATAAGAAACACAGCAAGGGACGGTCTTGCTAGGCTTTAGGAATGTAGACGGGTAGCAGAGACAACCATGTTTCGTTGTACTATGTGTTTCGTTGTACTATGTGTTTCGTTGTACTATGTGTTTCGTTGTACTATGTGTTTTCGAGATTGGAAACTCACCGAAGGTCTTACATGAGGAAATTGACTTCTCTTTCGGGACTATTAGAAACAGAGGACCGCAAAGAAAGATATACACTTGTCCCATCAGTCGCGATTTGAAACGTTTGAGATTGTGGACAACAGTGAAGGTATGCCATTAGACTGCAGCTTTATCCCACAGCTTTATCCTGTAAGAGTGTAGCAAAGAATATAATTGAAACTCCAAACAACGTCTGTGCCAGCTGAAAGCCGCTGGCCGAGCCCATCACTTTCTTTATACTTCTTCTAGCCTGTTTCAAAAACAGGTGTTCTGAGTTGCTGCCTCCTCCTCCTCTCGTTTTCTCACACCTCTGCCTCTTCCCGCCCCTGCTTCTCCTGCTTCTCCTGCGCCTCTTTCCGAATTATTTTTAAAATCACGTCCTCCCACCTTTTCCTCTTTGCCTCTCTAGAATTTCTCTGACCAATCTCCTATCTTGAAGCACTCGTATTTTACTATCATCGACTAGATCCGCAGCATCCATCTCCTCCGCCTTTCATAATAGGCTTTCCTTTTTCTTCAAGTCCTCCGTCTTCAGTATCAGTCGTCTCCCCTTTATATCTTTCTCAATTGTTCTCTCCTACCTCTTTCTTTCCATGCGTGCCTTCTCCTACTCACTGTATTTTATCTTCTCGTATATTGGTAAAATCAGCCATGTTCTCCATATATTCTTCCATGCCTCTGTCGCTGTTTCAGCTGCTACGATGTCATTCAACTCCCTGATTTCTTGCTCCAACCCCCGAATGTCTCTCTGTAATTCGAGGACCGACGAGTTGAGGGCACTCATTTTAGTCCGCCATCGTTGAAGTGCGGCGATTTGGGCATCGAGTGCTATTAATTGAGCCGTCGAAGCAGAAGGGGGACGTGGTGTCTGAGTGGTTTGAGGAGAGGGGCGATGAGGTCGTAGGCTCGACGTTGATTTTCGTCCTTCAATATTTCGTAAGCTCCTGCGAGCTTCAGTTTTGGTGTCAGCACACGATTCGATGATCGAAAAGAGAATTAGCTTGACCCGAAAAGTTTACACACCAGTTGAAAAGCTTCAGTAGTATTGTGCTTGGTATTTCGATCCGGATGGAGCTTCAGCGCTAGCCGTATAAGACCGGATGATTTGCTCGGGAGTAGTAGTATACACCACTTCAAGGACCTTGTAATAATCCTCTGTTTCGTGACTGAGCCATGACTCAGCAAGTGAGTTCTCGGGAGATTCCTGTTGTTACGAGCAGCACTGACGGAAAGTATCAGGGACCTAGAAAAAGCATAGAACGGGTATCGAGGTTTGAAAAGAGCCGATCTCAAGGATGCCACGATAATGCGCCGGGCACGGCAACACAGCATGAGTCACGTGACCCTGATCGGCTCGGATCAAGCTTGGCGAAACTCAGCAAACACGATCAGGACATGAGGGAGAGTAATGTAGTGGACGATAATCTCCTACTATATTGTCTTTCTTCGTAGTCAACTCATCATAGGGAGTCAGAGATTAGATCTTTTTATCTAAATAGCTACCATAGCGGTAATCCATCGACGATACTTGGAGTCGAGGAGCGCCGAGGAAGCGAGGGTGACCAAGAATAGGGCCACACACACGCAAATTGAACGTTCCTCGGACTTATGTAGCTCCAGTGACTAGAAAACGAGGCCACCAAAAGAACAGACGAGACAGATCAGGGCCCCGGGAGTGACGAAGCACTTCAGAAGACGAATACGCTGAGGAATCCGCATTGTCCCATTTTCGTTCAATTTTTCAAAATAAAGACATGGATTTCGGACGAGGTTGTCCATTACATAACACAAGTGAAAATTTGCTTGCATAATTCCTATGATGAGCTCCAATGAGCGTTTTTGAACCTTTCATGGAGCTCAGTCAAAGCACGGCCGTCGTCGAACATTGGCGATGTCGTCGTACAATGAACGCTGCACCAAAGAGACACCGCATAAGGGTATATGTGTGCCACCTTTCGAGCTTAGGAAGCTCAGTTGAGATACGGACGAAGACAACATGTTCCATCTGCTCAGATATTTCAGATTAAGGTGGTGCACACAGAGTAATATTCGCAGTGAGGATCGTGCTCGGTTTGAAGGGTGAAAGGATTGGCGGAGACGCAAACTTATCAGATTCCTACTAGCACCTTGCGGAGGCTGAGAACTGCTGTCGAGGTACCGCATAGAGATATTTGAGTAGCATTTTAGCAATGATGCGTCCAGATAGCCTAAACAGACTCGCCATATTCCATATCGAAGAGGGATTTTATATTCGACATCTACAGACAGACGCCCCGTATTGGGCGTTTAGGATGCTTCCGAGAATGAGAGGCGCTGGAAACACAGGCCACACCCCATGAATGCCGAATGTTTTTACTTCAATGCAAAAATGCAGGTCGGTACATTGAGAAGCCAGCTTCGATCATGTATCGGGAACCGGAGAAATTAGGACACTGTTTATCCTTTTTAGTGTGGATTTTTATAGCCCAGGGCTACCTCGCGTGCCATGCCGCAGCAATTTGTGCTTTTGAGGTCTGAGAAGGCGGTGCAAACACGGACCACATTGGAACATTGCTGTTGCTTGAGAAACAATATAGCGCCGGAAAGATACGATGTTTGTCTTCTACTTTCGGTTTTTTTGGTAAAAATGCCACAGTAGTTTGGAAGAAGACACCATCGTTCTCTCCAGCGAGAGACTTTCAGTCATATAAGTGTAAGTCCCATCATCCCTCCGCAGATCTTTTTCTAGAGAATGAAAATGGTCGCGGAGACACGAAAACTATATATTCCAAATAGTTGTTTTTGAAGAGCGAGGGAGGCCCGACAAGAGACAACGTTATTTTTCAGATCTGGAAGCGAAGGCCGTCAGGACACGAGGATTGTTAGTTCATTTGGTTATGACAGTGAACAATAACGATTGTCCATTGTTCAAGCAATCTCAAGGTGTTTGAGGGAATAAAGAGCAGTAAAACACTCATGTAGCATGCATTCGTTGCGGTTGTTATTTAAGTTCGCTCGAGGGACGGTGTAAAGCACCACATTACATTGATCAGGCGGATATTTATTTACCACGCAGTGCGGCTACTCCAGAACGAGGCAGCTTATCTGGGTCTCCCGACTTGGTTGAGACATATGTCTCTTTAGTGGCACTGGATGTTATTAGTATAAGTTTAGGTAAGACTTAGCATAGACTTATTAAGTCTCGCTGTGCCTTAGAGGAGCATTTTTCCGCGTTAACTGAGAATACTGCTTTAACTTGCAGGTTGTGAAAACTTGGACCCCGGAGGCGAAGGCAACATGTCGGTCACGGAAAATAACTTTGGGTTCGATACCAATTAAGGAGCGCCGAGGAGACTCCGCATCTACTGTGATCTCTTTGATTTCGAGACTACGAAGACTTGGAGGCGAGATACCACATGCATGCGCTTCACTTTGCTTCAGACATTGCCGCATGAATGTACACAAGCGGAACATATATTCATCCCAAGGTCGTTTTCGAGTCAAGGGAGGACAGGCGAGGACTCCGCATACCTCATCCGGGATAACATTTTTATGCAAGTCCGAATTTCGGAAGGGACTGCATATAGACATGCCGTTTCTAGAGTTCAAGAGTGAACTCGGGCGGGGAACGCAGGCAAAGCACCATGTAGATAGCCTTCACGAGTATTTCAGCGCTCCACATCTTCTCCCATCGATTGAACTTTTGGAACAATAAGAGCGGCCAAAACACCACTTGGCCCATTGCTCTTTGGGATTTAGGCCTCGGTGCCTATGCAAGAACGCATGCCGGCGGACTATAACTTCGTACTCAGAAGATTTTGAGAGCAAAGAGCTAGCATCATTTGGCTGATATGAGGTTTTGTTATCCATCGAGGAACGCGGAGGCTCTCCCACACAAAAAACAGGTATCCAGGTTTAAACGCGAGAAAGAACCGCGGGCAAAGCTCCACACCATAGACATTAGGAGTGAAGGTTTTAGCCTTCGATCGAGGAGCGCAGAGAAGACGCCGCATACTACCGTAATCCCACCCTTTTAGAACGTGGTGGTAAATAGCGAGGATAGAGTGAGAGAAGGCGCATGAACCACTCGAAGAAGCATGATTTATAGGCTTAGAAACGGAGGCAGACGCCATATATCAGTTCCGAACCCGATTTTGACACGCCATGTCTCCTATCCACGTCTCTTTCAAATCCACTTCGAGTGCCGCGGGAGACGCCAACCACATCATCTGAAAGCTTTCCTAATTATAGAACAAGAAGCGCAGGAAAGACAAGTCCGTGATGCTCGATACAGTCTTTTTAGATAGCAACTGAGGGCTTGAGGAACGCTCACATGTGCCCTATTTTTCTTCTTTGGAAAGTCAGGAGGCAGAGGCGGGAGACCATGTCAACGGCCTGTTGAATGTTTCAGACAGTATTTCCCGCACGGAAAAGCGCCATGGCCTGCATCAACATCCGACGCTCATTTTTCAACCAGGGAAGGCGCGCAGCAAAGCCAGCACATTATCTCCCTCCCAGGAAGGATTACGTCGTTCGAAAAGCAGATGCGGGACCGTATAAGACTTGACTGCTATCTTTTTATAACGCCGAATCTGGCCAGAACCGCACATACGTTCGTTGCACTTTTGCTTTAGACATGACCTTGCCAAGATTGGGACCCGACATAAATGTCTTCCAGGGTTCTTTTGTAACTGCGGCCTACGGATGGATAATTACCGCAGTCCTCGCTCCAGCCACCCATCAGGAGAGGGTATAGCAACTAGAGTCCGAGAGAAGAACCGCATCACAGATCTCGTTTCGCCATTTTGAAGCGAAGACGCGGGGGGCGGGGGGACGCTGCATTCGTATGTCCCAGACGAATTTTTGGATTTCGACCCCGGGAGCAGAGGGGACGCCACATGGTCGTTTTTGATCCGCGATGGTTTTGGCAGTAGTCTAGGAAGGACCAACGGGACTGCACTCCCGCACCATGTAGGGTATCTTCTTTTCGGTTTGTATGCGGGCAACTCGCAGGCGAACACCGCATAATTTAAAGCGCATATTTTATGCGCAGACTCTTTTAGATTTTCGACCCGGGACGGAAACAAGACGCCACATGTCTCTTGGGGCCGAGGATTTAGACACGGGTACATATTGTTATCGAAAGACATTTTTAGAGGACGGGATACAGAGCTGGGAGACACCATAGGGGTGGTAGAGCTCTCCTTTAAATATTGAGGCTATGGGTAGATGGAGAGGATGTAGCTGGGGGGAATGAGGAGGGAGTGTGAGTTTATATACCCCACGCCCTCCCCGGAGAAGCGGACATGACATGGGCTTACCATCTCCAACGTGAATAATTTTTATAATGTATATGTATTACATTGTATTACATAAACTAGCTTCAACATTTCCACCGCCTTTCCAATTCCCTTCATCGATCATTACTAGGCTCTACCAATACGCTGCGCCGCATCACGCAGCAATCTTCTCGTTCAGCACCTCCTTCTCGACGGTAGCCTCCACCTTCTCAGTCATCAGCTCTTTGACGCCCTTCATGCACGCCACCGCCACCGTCGCCAGGACCACAAACGGAACCACACTCCACCACCCGAGGCGATACGCCCGCGCATAGCTCCAGTGACTCGCGTCCCACGCGGCGGTCAGAATCTGGGGGGAGACACCCGGCACGCTCGCCAAGCCTTTCCCAGATGCCATGGCCTTCAGGAGCGCGGCAATGGAGGACGATGGGAGACCCGCTGCGATGGCCGCGCTGGAGACGTCGGTTGCGTAGTGCGATGTCAGGCGGGAGTTGATGACGGCCGAAATGACGGCCGATCCAAACGCGCCGCCGATGGCGCGGGCTGAGAACGCAAGACCAGTAGCCGTGCTGAGAAACGCGTGCGGCGCTGAAAATTGCACACAGGCTACGAGCAGCGTGAGTGGTCCCGCGGTTCCAATACCGGTTAGGACTGTGAGGGCGATTTGCGCGGCATCCCAGCTCGGCTCGATGCATGCGTAGCCGATGGTCGCGGCGAGGAAGATTACGAATGTGGCTACGAGCGGCGTACGCATGTCTTTGAAGTAGGTGGCGTAGAGCGTGATGGGGAGGCAGAAGATGAGGGAGGGCAGTTTGTAGGAGAGCTGCCGGATTGCGATGTCCCAAGAGTTGTTTTCAAAGCCCAGGTTGAGGATGATCTGGGGGGTTACGGAGTTTACGGCCGAGTAGAAGATCCAGCTGTGGATTAAAGTCAGCTTCTGATTTACTTCGGAGGGGAGGGACTGGGAATGGGAGTGGGAGTAGGCGACGTACCCTTCGACGGCAAATGCAAATGTAGCGAGCGAGAAATTGGGGCCTCGAGAGAAGAAGACGTGGGCTACGATGCCATCGTCTCTGCCCTTCCATTCTGGGAGATGTTAGTAATCTCGCTGGATGATTCGTCAAGGTAGAATTATGCTTACCGTATAGACAGAAGGCAACGAGCAGAGCAAGTCCGACACTCAATGGCGCTGCCACATGAGGGCTGGACCATTTGTAACGACCGCCAGCCCAGTTGAGCGCAAGAAGCGTCAGTGTCGCAGACACCACGAATAAGGAACTCCCGATAGGATCGCAGGCCCAGATAATCTCCTTGAAGGTCATCTTGGGGTAGTACGAGCGCTTCTTTGGCCAGTAGAAAGCTAGAAGGCCGAAGGATGTGAAGCCATGCAACGCAGCTTGAATCCAGAAGATGTTACGCCAGCCATCAGAGCTGACATTCGCTACGGCGCCCGCGGCAAGGCCTCCTACACTGCAGATTTCGTGTCAGAGCCGTGTTTTGATGAAGGCTGGGAATACGTACAGTCCGCCAACAGCACCCCCTACAAACGCGAATCCGTTCGCCAGTGCCCTGTATTTCAATGGCAAGATCTCACTCGGGATGGACTGCACAATGGCAATCGTAGCAAGCGTGATGCCAATCAAAATGCCACCTCCGATTAGCATGTTCATCGACGTGGCCTTGGCACAAATGATGGCGCCCACGCATGCGACGAGGGGTGGTAGCGAAGCGAGATATTTGCGGTCGAGCACATCTGATAGGCGGCCCACAAGGGGCGAGAGGACACTTTGCATAAGGAGAGGGCCCTATCTCTGGTGAGCCTGGGAAAGCAGAGGGAGTTGGGTGTAGAGTCGGTACCTGGATGACCCAGCCAGCTATAGCAGGCTCGCCGAGATCGCGGATGATGAAAGATAGCACGCTGCCTGCCGCCACGACGACGAAGACCTGGGACATGATGCTAGAGGACAGTCAGGCCTGTACTGAGGTGTGACGGGACGAAAGGACATACGCGAAACATGTCACGAAGACCACAAGCCATGACCTCCAAGACAGATCAATGTGTCTGACGTCTTCTATCGCTTCTTCCTCGATGGGCACGATGTGCGGCCGGGCATGCTTCTGGTGTTGGTGCGAGGCGTGGTCCACGGTCTCCACCTGCTGAACTTGATCGCTCTTTGCGTCCATGGTGCGAAGATGTAGAGACGAAGAGAAAACTGATACCTCGATCTGCGAGGATCTACATAGGGATATAAAGCATTTCAACAGCGCCCTGAATCAGCAAGATACGGCGCTAATCGCCTCCCCAGCCAGGCCCAGGTGCGTGCATGATTAGCGCGGTCGGCAGATGAGGACGAGGACATATTGTCCGTTCTAGAGTCGCCCGCCGACCTGGGGAGAACGTTTCCGGCAAGGCTAGCCGCGGGGACCCCATGCCCTACCAGGCGAGACTGGGAAGGGACTGGGGAGTGGTGGAGAATGGGTCGAGTGCGGAGAACCCTGAATAGCAGGCGCGACCCGGCCCTACCATGTTCCGCGGGCCTCGGGAAGGAGCAGCGCGCAACTGCCGGGTGTTTGCTCGGTTTGCAGCCCGCCCGCCATCTCTCCTCACCACCCTCACCAACCCGTCGACCGTCGACGACTCACCCTATCCGACGCCACGACACGCTGGCCATGCCATGAGCACACCAGACGCCGCCGCCAGCAGCATCGAGCCGCTTGGCATCGTCGCACGCCGCGGTCAGCTGCTGCCGCTCAAGACCAAAGACGAGGTGCGGGCCGCGCTCGAAACCTACCGCGTCTACGTCGTCGAGGTGCCCGCCAAGCATGCAAACGCCGTCAAGGAGTGAGCTCTGAATTGATCGCAGCCCTCCGCCCTGCTAACAGCCCAGCGTGATCCAAGCAGCCCTCCCCGACCTGCGCACCTCCGACTTCGGCCACCTGCGCCGCGTCGTGCAGTTCAAGTTCTTGCCGCCACACCTGCAGAAGACTTTCTCTCCGCCATCCCGTTTACCACGAGGTGATGAGGAAGAAGAACCCAACGTGTCTGAAGACGCCCTTGCTGAAGAACTTGATGCAGTGCGATTCTTCCTCGTTTCGCCCACGCGGTACATCCAGCATGCCGACCTGCTCCTCGCGCTGCGCCAGAAACCGCCCTTTGACATTGCCGCTGCGCCGCCCAGAATCCTGTACGCTACCGTCCCCGCCCTCGCGCCCACCTCGGCCGAACAAGCTGCGCGGTGGAGCATAGACTACTGGCCGATTGCCTACAAGAACACCAATCCGTACGGCCCGCATCCGAGTCTGGTGACTCGGAATACTGCCGAGATCCAAGATGAGGTCGGACACTGGCTTGCTCTGGCCAAGGCAACCGGTGGTCAAATTTGCGGCCTGGGTCTGGGAGAAAACATTGGATGCGTAGTCGTGGATAAAACCAGCAGCGTCTCCAAAGTCATTGCGGTGACTGGCGATTGTCGCTGGCGGTCGCCAACTGGAGGGCCCATGCCAAAGGAAGGCCACGGGAATGTCATGGCACACGCTGTTGAACGAGCAATCGCCATGGTCGCGAAGAAGCGGCTCAGGGTCGCCCGCACTGATCCGAATCTCTTGGACCGGCAGTTGTTTTGTGACTCGCCGTTGACGGACCTGGAGCGCCACTTCTTCGCCATGGACAACCTCCTTCCAAATGGCTATCTCTGCGTGGATCTAGACATCTACATCACGCATGAGCCATGTGTCATGTGTTCGATGGCCATTCTACACTCTCGGTTCAGGCGCTGTGTGATTGGTCGAAGGATGCCACTAACGGGGGGGTTGTCTGCAGATGTGACTATTAAAAAGGATAATGGCGGTATTAAACCCGGAAACGGACTTGGACACGGAATATTTTGGCGTCCATCAGAGCTGAACTGGAAGTTCTTGGCTTGGGATTGGGTGGATGAGGACAACACGGATGCTATTTCGAGCATTAAAGATACCATGCATGTTTAGAGGGCGGAAAAGGGATCGCGGTAGTTCTTAGCTGGGTAATACGCACAAATCAATGAATCATTTGGCTTTTCTACTTGCCGCAACTTGACCGTAGTGATTTTCATTCCTGCACGTGCATTCGCGAGCTGGCCCAAGCGCGTCCCATCCTCAACCTCACCCCAGTCGCTAGATCAACACGACCATCCACGACAGCCACGATGCTGCCAGACGAGCTTCTCTCACAGCTTAACACCGAATTCCCTTGTCGCGAAACTCAACTGCGCCAACTGGCTGCTTTGTACTCGGTGGAACAGCCCATCCGCAACTTCAACCTTCACAGCTAACAACCTGCAGACGCATCTACCTTCTCCACCACTCCTCTGCGCCCATGGCCTCACTGCAACTGGCAAGACCTCGGTCATCAAGTCATACCTTTCCGCCTCCGAAATCCCATACGCGATCATCAGTTCACGAGAATGCATCACAGGGCGACATCTCCTCGAGCGCACCATGGCCGCTTGTCTAGACGCGCGGGAAGAATTGTCTGCGAGGAAAGTGGATAGAAGACCATATGCAAGAACAGAGAGCATTAATACGCTAGCTGTGAGCTTGGGACGGATGATGGAGGACTGGGATGGGGGGAAATTTGTGCTCGTGTTCGATGGCATTGACAGCCAGAGGGAGGCGCCTCCCACGCTGTTACCCGCGCTGGCGAGGTTTGGGGAATTGGTAGGTCTATGCAATTCCTCCCCAACTCCCCTCTCAAACCTCTACCAATATATATCCTAATAATCCCAGATACCCAACCTGTCCATCCTCCTAATCTCCACCCTCCCCCTCTCCTCCGCCCTACACAAACCGGGAATTCCCCACCTCCACTTCCCGTCCTACACCCGGCAATCCCTCCTTACCATCCTCAACACCTCACCCCCTAAAATATTCCCCGTCCCACCCTCCGCAGACAAATTTCCAGGCTACACCCCCGAGCTGGCCGCCGAAGACGACGCGTGGCTCTGGAACCGCTTCCTAGGCGCAGTCTGGGACTCACTATCGAAGAACACGGGGCGAGATCTCGTGAGTTACAAGAACACGAGTCTAAGACTATGGCGCGAGTTTGTGCGCCCAGTGGTAGACGGCACGTTCGGGACGCGAGACTTCTCGCGCCTGATGGTCAACCGACGGCATTTATTCCAACTTGAGGACTCGGTGCTGGACCGCATCATCTCAACCCCCGACACTACTGCGACTGCGACCGCAGCAGGGAAGGACGTCCTCCCCGCGACCCCCGCCGCCGCAAAAAAGGCAGCAGCACTCGGCGCCCAGCACGACCTTCCGTACTACACTACATATCTCCTCATCGCAGCTTACCTCTCCTCGTACAACCCGTCTCGGACCGACGTCACTTACTTCATGAAGCACAGCGACAAGCGCAAGAACCGACGGCACCACGCCTCGACCAAGCTCTCAGCTAAGAAGTCGCGCAAAATTCCGCGGCACCTGCTCACGCCGTCACCGTTTCCGTTGGATAGGTTGCTCGCCGTGTTTCGGAGTCTGCTCGATGGGCCCGTGCCGCAGGTCGCGGATGTGTGTACGCAGATTGCCACGTTGACCAGTATGCGGCTTCTGGTGAGGACTGGGCAGGGGGCCGCTGGGGATATGTTAGATACTGGGATGCGGTGGAGGGTCAATTTTGGCTGGGAGTATGTGCGGAGGTTGGGGCGGAGTGTTGGGGTCGAGGTTGGGGAGTATCTTGTTGGTGGGGTGGATGTTTGAAGGGCGATGTGAGGTTTAGTCAAGCATATAGATGGCTAGTAGGACTCTTCAGCGTATAAGGCCTAGAAGTGAGGATCTAGTGGTAGATACGATCGTTGGACGAATGCGTGGATAGATGGTAGCACCATAGGCATTACGGTTTCAATACCCATATATTAGCAACCCATGCCGTCAAATCATACATCTATGAGCTTGAAAACGGACTACGTAACCGGACTATATAAACGCCTCAAATTCCTCAATTCCGACCAACTTTAGGGGGTATTATACTTTTCCGACCATAAAAACGGAACCCTGCGCACTCTACCTCCCTCACCCCTCCACCCACCCCTTTCACCAAGCAAACCTCCTCAGACCCGCTGCGCCCGCACTCCAAAGTCCCACCTCCCCATCCCCATCCCCATCGTTGATAAACCTCAGACACCTAATCCGATCCGGCTTCTTCCAACCCTGCGTCTGGCGATCTATATTGTCGTCCACGGCACCAAACACCCGGACCGTCTTCCCCGTCCACAGATTCGAGACGCGGATGCTGGCGTCCTCTTGCGCGGCGGCGACGAGGCCGAGGCCCGGGTGGACGTCGATCCCGAGCTCGAGGTCGTCGGTGTTGGAGTGACGGAAGTGTAGGACGGGCTGGGTGAATCGGGGTTGGGAGTAGGGGAGATGGCTGCGTTTGCGCTTGAGGTTGCGGATGAGCCTTTTGGTTTCCTGCTGGGGTGGGGGACGTCGCGGAGCGGCTGCCGATCGACGTCCCATCCGCATGTCGTACAAGACGCATGTATTCTGCAGGCCCGAGCACACGAGGCGCGTGAAGTCGTCTCCACGCCGGAGCTGCGAGATGGGGAAGGGGTGCGTGAGGATGTGGGATTCGCCATTGGCGCGTATGTCGTAGATGTGGATTTTGCCATTTCGACAGCCGAGGGCGAGGGTGTTCTCTGAGAGCCATTCTAGCGCGAAGATGTCGGAGGAGAGGTTGAGTATCGTTTTGTGTGTCCAAGTACCGGAGTCGCCGCGCGTGAAGAGCATCGGGGCGGAGCTGGCTCCCACTGCGACGTACTCCGTGGATGTGGCGGGGATGCTGTTGGTTGAGGAGAGGGGAGGAAAGGAGAGAGGACGCGGCGCAGAGCCCCATACGGTGTTGCAGTTCCGCGGCGAGTACACCTCGCCAGGGACGTCACTGTTAGGGTCGGTGAGGTAGATGACGGGGGGACGACTCATGCCAAATGTTGTTGCGCAGAGTGCCCCCGAGCCGGGGAGGTAGTTGAGGGATGATACGGAAGATGTCAAGCGCGCCAGAGTGTCCCAGGGTTGGAAGGTATAAGTGTTTAATGGCGAGAGCAGCTCTTCATCGTCTTCGTGCCTGCTCGAGATGGGAATTCGTGGGTTACCGTTTGGACGTCGACACTGGATGGAGGCCTCCCCCTTGACGATATACAGCGTCTTCCTGATGGGATCGCGGTCAAAGTGGCTGACAGACCAATCGGACACGATCGTTCGGAACTGGAATCCAGATGCAATTGCGCCGGGCCATACATTGCGTACGTACGAGGATCCGCGTCTGTGTCCGATTTCGCGGTCAAGGGAAGCCTGGGAGAGGAGGTTTCTGGCTGAGGACCGGATGATGGTTTGTCGCCGGCGCTGCTTCCAGTGCTTAGCATGGATAGTCTCCTCTTCCTCTTTTTTTTTCTCCTTGGCTATGTTGTCGTGCGAGTACTTGCTCTCTGGGGGTGGTGCATGTTGGGATTGTTGGATCTTGAAGTACTTCTTCTTCTCGGAATCTGGATTGTTGTAGGTATGAAATTGCCTTCAGGGGATCTAGGTTAAGACGAGGGGTTAATTACCAAAATAGAAGCCCGGGATCTCGCGTTGAGCCATGACGAGTGGCTACCCGCAGCCTCGCAGGAGAGTACGTGAAAAGGTTCAGTAGACCCGTCAGCTTGCTTTCGATGGGGTTCGATAAGCGGCCATGTAGGGTGGAAGCAAAGAGACAGAAGCTGTGCAGGCGGTTTGGGATTCGAGATCAATTCAGCCGCAAAGGGCAATAGTTTGACGATGGACGTTGTGGTGTTGATTCTGCGCGAGTCATTGTGAAGAAAGTGCTTATCGATAAGAGCTTAGTGTCGAGGCATGACGCCACCACCATGTCGTCAGTCATCAGTGTCGATCTCGACCGTCCGCTCTTATTTCGCCTACTTGCGAATTCCACTCTTTTCAAACCAATCTCCTTTCAGTTCTGTTCACAGGCTGATGCTTCGAAGAACACTCTCCCCACGACTCCAAGCCGTCTCCAAACACAAACAGAGAGCACCCTACATGCGTCTTGCCCAAGTCATGGCGCACCTCGACACCCCTAATGGCAACACAAACGGTCGCTCTCGAGGCACTCACACTCTAGAATCTCTGCCAAAATCCAACGTCTTCACGCGTACCCTCCCTCCAGATGCCGCCTTCCCAACGCCCTCAGACTCCCACGGCGCGCCCCGCGATGCCCTCGGTCCCCGCCTCGTCAAAGAGGCCCTATATACCTACGTCCGCCCGGAAATAACACACTCTCCTGAGCTACTATGCGTCAGCGAGCGCGCGCTACATGATCTCGGGCTGGATCCCGAGGAAACGAAGACAGAGAGCTTTAGAAATGTCGTTGCGGGGAACAAGCTATTGACGTGGGACGAGGATACAAAGGACGGCGAAGGAATATACCCATGGGCACAATGCTATGGGGGCTATCAGTTTGGGCAGTGGGCGGGTCAACTAGGCGACGGACGCGCCATATCGCTCTTCGAGGCAACGAATCCAGACACAGGTGTCCGGTATGAGATACAGCTGAAAGGAGCAGGGAAAACACCATATAGTCGGTTCGCGGATGGGAAAGCAGTGTTGCGAAGTAGTATTCGAGAGTTTGTAGTTTCGGAGTACTTGAACGCCATCGGGATTCCTACAACGAGAGCACTAGCGCTCACACTCGCACCGAAGTCAAAAGTTATGAGAGAGCGCATGGAGCCCGGCGCTATAGTGACGAGGTTTGCACAGAGCTGGGTCAGATTCGGGACGTTCGACCTCCCACGCGCGCGCGGCGACCGAAATCTTCTCCGCAAACTCGCAGACTATACTGCTGAACACATCTATGGGGGTTGGGACAAACTCCCGTCAAAGCTGCCCGCGGGAGACGCAACAGCAACATACACAGAAGCCAAGAACGGGATATCCGCAGACGTCACTGAGGGTGAGGGACTCGAAGAAGAAAACCGTTATGTGCGGCTCTACCGCGCCATAATCCGTGCCAACGCCGCGACCGTCGCAAAATGGCAGGCGTACGGCTTCATGAACGGCGTTCTAAATACCGACAATACCTCCATTCTGGGTTTGTCTATCGACTTTGGTCCCTTCGCTTTCCTCGATACTTTCGATCCCATGTATACGCCTAACCACGACGACCACCAGCTGCGGTATTCGTACCGGAATCAGCCGACAATAATCTGGTGGAACCTGGTCCGGCTCGGCGAGGCTTTGGGAGAACTGCTCGGCGCGGGGGCTAATGTCGACGACAGCGTGTTTGTGGAAAAAGGCGTAACAGAAGCGCAGGCAGATGAACTTGTCAAGCGCGCCGAGGGCATCATCGACCGCTGCGGCGAAGAATATAAGGCCGTCTTCATGGGCGAATACAAAGCACTCATGACGAAGCGAATTGGGCTCAAGAACTTTAAGGAATCGGATTTCACGGAACTGTTTTCAGAACTTCTGGATGTATTGGAGGCGTACGAATTAGATTTCCACCACGCGTTCAGGAGATTGGGAAATTTCAAAATGGCCGAGTTGGAGAGTGAACAGAGCAGGAAGGACGCCGCAGGTCGCTTCTTCAAAGGAAGCGAGGCCCCACGACAGGAAGCTGAGAGTAGGGAGCGGATTGGAAAGTGGCTCGAGAAATGGGCCGCGCGGGTAAAGGAAGATTGGGGTGAAGGCAAAGACGAAGAGAGGAAGGGCGAGATGGACAAGGTCAATCCAAACGTAAGTTTGCCCACGCGCCCCTCGTTTCAACTCCTCAGTACTAACGTCGGCGTAGTTCGTCCCCCGGTCCTGGATCCTCGACGAATTGATCGAAAAGGTGGAAAAGAAAGGGGATCGAGATATCCTACCAAATATTATGAAAGTTAATCTCGATCCGTTTCAGGAGAGTTGGGGCTGGGATGAAGCAGAGGAAGAGAGGTTTTGTGGGGATGTGCCCAAGTATAGAGGCATGTTGCAGTGTAGTTGTAGTTCATAGGTTGGGAGGTGAGACAAAATGAATTGAACGTGATGATTGTACAAGTACACAACATCGGGATTTTTGGTGCTTTGTGACTGATGACTGGGCTATGGTTAAGGTGTTGTTTATGAGTGCTAAGAGCATTCTGACATCCCTTTATACACTTCTTTCTAGCATATCAGTATTCAATGAGAGTGCAGAACTCGCGTAGTCTCCATGCTAGAACTAAGTGTGTGAGAAAGAAATAGAGAAATACGTGGGTTATGAGGACTGTCCACAGAATGACTTCTTCTGAGGTTGTTCATAATACGACTTTTGATGGTGCCACCCCTGAGCAAACTCTGAGATACTTAAAGACCAGATTAAGGGACTTTCTGACGGAAATATCAGTACACGGAAAAACAGTATTGATTCTTTTATCATTGACTGGATTGCCCTTCTGGATTCATATGTAAGTTCAGCAGCCTCAGGTGATATCCATGAAACCCTCGTAGATCGTACTATTCTTTCCCCGTGTCAACATGCAAATATTTCACGAACGTCTTGTCTTTATAAGTAAGGCGGTATTTCCTGACCTCATGCGTTGAAGATGAATGGGGCGCCAGATATCCTCGAGCGAAGACATGTGGTTGGAGATCCCTTAGTAATCATTTGCGCCAGCACGTGAATCGACTCGTTTCGGCACATGTCGTGATATGCCGAGGCCTATCAATCACCGGCGGACATGAACCGTCCCTCTCCATCACGGATCCGCATCCATTTCGCCATGCACTACGTCTACACTTCCTCTCCCGCACTGTTCTCCTTCTTCGCCGTACCCCGCCCTTTCCAATCGCACTCTTATCGCGACGCCTCTGGATGAAGCGCCTGCCGT
Source organism: Melanomma pulvis-pyrius CBS 109.77 (assembly GCA_010093585.1). Classification (NCBI taxonomy): domain Eukaryota; kingdom Fungi; phylum Ascomycota; class Dothideomycetes; order Pleosporales; family Melanommataceae; genus Melanomma; species Melanomma pulvis-pyrius. Next base: position 16,459 of record MU001990.1, read on the forward strand.
TCAGCGGGGCGCGTAACCGACGCTTGTGATGTCAGATTCCGTAGGTAAGTGTTAGAGACAACAGAGGTGATAAGAAGAGGATATATGCTAACCGCGTATGCGATATAGATAGAGTATTCAGTCATGCCCTCAACACCGTCAATAAGATCCGTACTGGATCCCAGAAACCACCCTCCGCGACGCGCCTAAAGCTGTATGGCCTGTACAAGCAAGCAATGGGTACGGCCCTCTTTTACCGCAAACTCATCAATCTCGGGTCTTCTGACAAACATAGAGGGTGACGTGGACGGGATAATGGAGAAGCCAGAAGGAAGCGGGGATGAGGTGCAACGCGCGCGAGAGAAATGGTAATCCACAACGAGCACGCGACACTTGAGCCAGAGAACTAAGGTGTTATAGGGACGCTTGGAAACAGCAGAACAACCTGTCTCGGACGGATGCGAAACGGAGATATATCACGACGCTGATAGACACAATGCACAAATACGCCTCCCCCTCCCCGGACTCCCGCGAACTCGTCGCCGAACTCGAGTTCGTCTGGGACCAAGTGAAATCGAATATACCTTCCTCCTCGCACTCCTCGCCGCTTCGTTCATCATCACAGTATTCACCTCCTCGTTATCCCCAACTAAGTGGGAAGGGAAAAGGAAGGGCGGAGGTTGAAGACGATGACAGAGACGGGCCACTCCAATTGAGAAGTCCCATGTCGCATAGCGAAGAGGAATTAGAGGAGCAAGGAGACGAGTTTGTGGATGCGCCAGACTCGCAATACAATCCCGACAGCATCCCCGCTGCCTACGACGCTGGCGTCCAGGCCAATCTCACATCCGTCCCGCCAGAGCCTTACATGACATCCAAATCGAAAGCCCTGATACCAAAGCCCGCATCTCCAGAGAAAGAGAGCGCCGCAGACCAGAAATGGCGCAAGCGCGTGGAGCAAGCCCTTATTAAGATGACTGCTGAAGTCGCCGCGTTACGGGAGCAGCTGGAAGTGAGGCGGCTGTTCAGTCACAGTCGAAAGTATACTTTCTTTCGATTCATATTTCGAATACTATGGGGAAGCTTGAAACACCTTGCCCTCGATTTCGTCATTCTTGGAATTGTATTACTCTGGATGCGAAGAAAGAAGGACCGGCGTCTCGAAGGTGCTATACGGGTCCTGCTTGGGGACGCCGTTGCACAAGTCCAGAGAGTTGGTGGTGCGCAGCTCGGGAAGATACAGTTACCGAACTTGACCGGGAAGAAGAGTAATTCGTCGTAAAAGAGAGTTGATCTCGTCTTTGCGATTTTAAAGGACTAGGGGTGTTTGCGACGTAGCTGTGTATAAGTATATTTCAAGATACTTTCTGTGACGGTATTCTACCTCGCACATACGCCTCCTGTCCACCTCGGGAAGGACCCGGGCCAGCCACAGGGCAGGTAGAGATGTAGGTGAGGTGACTGTGAGGCACGTGACCTTTTATCACATGACCTCTCCTCAGTATATAGACTGCTCTCAGGGGTTCGCCTCAATTATATTGTATAGCTACATTTCAACCTTGAATTCTACACAGAATTCAGTATAAAGTATCGTCATAATGCTTGACTAGCTCTTAGAAAACTAACTATTCTCCAAGTTTCTGTGACATTTCTTTAACTGCGGTAACTAGTTCGACAAACCTAAAGTTAAGACTGAACGTCTTGAAGAGCCAATTTCTTAGTTTCGCAGAGATCATGCTGAGATATCAATATCTTCCAGAGAAACGAAGAGCAACCTTGTAAGACGCTCTGCTACAACTTCATTTGCAAGATTACGAACATTTTTCTCCTCTTCTATGGTTGGTGCCGAAGACGACTTCGCTTTTTGGGCTAAAGAAAAGGCCAAGGGCTGATGCAGAGGCAGTCGAGTATGTTGTCCTGTTGCGCGAGGCGTCAATGGCGCCACCTTGGGCAGAGAATCTGGTTCATTATACGTTATTATGACAACCTTGCCCACATGGGTACCTTTCGACATGTACATCATAGCTTCCTGGAGCTCTGACAACGGAATAGTCTCATGGCCGAGGCTGCACAACCGTATCGACAGGGCTTACTTAATAACTAGATTATCTCAGTGTTACGCTTCCATAGGATACACCAAGACTTACACTACGCCTACCTGAGGCTTCTGCTTGCTTAATAGGGATATATTGAAAGAAGAGAATTTTGCTTTCTGTTTAAACATCTCCATGGGCAGCTTCGCGTGATTGATGACATCGAATCTTCCGACCTTGATGAAAACACCAAGGGGAGCAATGCATCTCCAATACTCTTTCCATTTGCTCGCCAGACGTTGTAGAGGATCTGATCTTGGTAGCGGATAGACTCTTGGAATGCTCTGTACTCATTGAACAGTCCTCTGCCCGCGGAAGCCACGGCGGCGGAACTGAGAGAATTTGGAACCGCGTCGGAAGGCACTACGATGAACGCGCGTTGTGAGAATCTCGATCGACGAGTCGCAAGTGTGTGTGTGATAGGTGTGCGACCTCGTAGTCGCCTACCACGTGAATGAAGTTCTGCAAAGCCTTTTCGTCATTCGCAGAAATGCTGAGAGGATAAGTCTTTGGAAGTCCAAGTGGTCCAAGCATTCACATTGCTGAGAGGAGCAGCCTGGAAAACTTCGGATCCGCGGGTTCCGAGCGCATGCTCCTTGGAGAGAGACGATAGTAGGGTTATGCCATCCTTGCTCCGTATCTGGGGAGCACATTTCTGATATGGTCCAAGATAATGTAGGCTGATATGAGGTGAGCAATGCGATTTTTGCAGAATGAGGCTGCAGATACTGACTATTTGCTTTTCTATATCTGAAGCCTATGTATAGTTATAGATACCAAGTCCGGAAGTGTTCAAATTTTGGTTGTACATGCAAGCAAAAACAAAGACGTGGCTGGACTTTGAAGCTGGTGGAAGGAATACTACACAGTTTTCTATTATAATATTTACTAGGTAGAGTACTCAGTAGGAGGCTATCAAGCTAATTTCTACCATGACGCCCCGAGGAAACCCCCTTGGCTCTCTCTCCACATCTTCTACCACATAACTGACTCTAGCTCGCTGGAGATGAACTCGCCGGCGTACTTTTCCCGCGATGCATCGTCTATAACATTGACGCAGCCCGCAACACTGTCCTCGAGCTTCATTGGTGGGGTTTCTAGGCCCACGCTCTTTGCAGTAAAGGTCCCCATATCTGTCTGCACCCAGCCGGGCTGCAGGGCTACGGCCGTAAGCCAGTCATTTTCGACGTGCACCCGGCGCACCAGATAATTCAGCGCCGCCTTGCTGACTCCGTAGCAGAACCAAGGACCGGGAACGGAGGGAACCAGGCCAATGCTACCCAACATCGAGCTGAGGGCGATGAATTTCGGGTTCTTGTTCTGCGCCTTCCGGAGCAGCGGCTCGAAGGCCTGAAAGAGGGCCAGCACACCGATCAAATTGGTGTCTAGATGCCGGCGGACATCGTCCGGAGAGGTACCCAGCACCGTGGCGGTCGTGTCGGCGATACCGGCATTCGCAACAATGGTATCAATGTGCGAGATACCGATAGCTTCTAGGGCCTTCACAGCAGCAGCTGGGTCCGCAGGGACGACCACATCGATCTTGACGAAGTGCAGTGAGGTTCCATTGCCCTTTGGGAGGTCGTTGAGGGCCTGCGACACAGCTGCTTGCGGGTCTCGGACGGCAGCGATGACGGTGTTGTTGGGTCGAGTCAGGATGGTGGCTAAGATGCCGTGACCAATTCCTAGGAATCTTCCCTTAGCTGCGTGCTCTAATAACTGCTGCAAGAATAGAGAACTTGCCTCTATTAGGTCCCGTGATTAGGGTGATGGTGGCAGCTTCAGCCATTGTGTGTGGTTAAGTGTGTGTTTGAAAGAGTGGCAAATTTTGAGTTGTTTGTTTGTCGACGAGATGTTGAACCCAACTCGGAGATGGGGACGACATAGTATCAACTATTTGAACCCAGATTTAGGCCTCCTTCAAGCAGGTGCTGTGCAAGGAATCAGCTCATCCGGTCCCACTAAAGCCTCGTGTGGGTCTTGGGCGGTCTTGGAGCGTTAAACTACCCACCAAAGCTTATCCTGCTTTTGTAAGTAGTTTGTCGGCAGGGAGTTTGAAATTTGGGGGTACGATAGAATCAAGATGAATTCTTGAGGAGAACTCGAGGGCGTCGACTGGACTAAAAACAATGGCAGGGGCATTTCATCAGGAGTCACGTGACACATATCTGTCCGAGATCGGGCTCTTCCCGTAGCCTGGCCAAGTAGTTCCCGGGGTGAGGTAGAACACGTTACAGCATTTCCTTTTTCTTAAACTAGCCTTGTAACTATAACTACCAACTATATTATAACTACTTTTGCTTATATAGACCTTTACTTTCTGCAAAATCTTGTAAGGAGGGCTTAAAATATAAGTATATGACGGAACAGCAAAAATTGAAAGATAGAGGGGTATCTAATCTAACCAAAATTGCTTAGTAGGAATGTTAGGCCGACCCGAGACAAAGAGACACAGTGGGACGCGATTACTGAGCCAGCTTCGGAAGAACGACTCTCCTGCGTACACGTCGCCATTTACATGTACCGGGCCCCAACACGCATTTGACCAATTATTTAGGATTCTCCAGCTCTCCGCAGTTGATGCTAGTAGTCAAGGCCTCTCGCAGGAACGGGAACTACGGAAATAACCTTGTACACCAACATGTCAACACCACCTATTTTTCGCAGTAAAAGACATGTTTGATAGCTAAATTAATTGTATATCCTTCTTTGTAGCGCATCCTTTCATCCTAATATACTTATAAAGCTGCACAAGGTACCTATCTATAGATTTTTGGATCTTTTGGTAATTAAGCGAGCGCTAAATCTTTATAAAAGCGCCCCCTCTCTTGCTGCAAAATAAGCTTCCTTCCTAGGATTGCCGGCAAGTCTTAGGCGTTTAAAGAATAATCTAGGAACAGAACTAGTGTTGCAAAGTTAGGGTGTTGTGGGCGATTCGGCCTTATTTCCGGAGTTCCCCTTCCTATGAGACCGAAGTACCTCTCGCGCGAGAAGAAATACGCGACGAATGACCGCATTAACCACCCTAGTCTAATTCTATTTCGACCTCAACTGGCGGCAACGTTGGGTACGTGGCATTGTTCCCAGTCGAGGAATTACCTCCGTCGCTCACGAGCAATAAGAAGACACTCCTTGCAAGACTTTCTCCTTACTAACAACTCATCATCAGGGAAATTCAAGGGAAGACTGTCTTGAGTATGTCCAGCGATGGATCGTGGGCGAAATGTGAAGAGTTTTGTATCATGAACGAAAGCTGAACTCTGTCAGCTCAATTAGATCACCCGACCAATAAGAAGTTGAGTACTAAGCCTGATCAAGACCTCAGCGGACCGAGATCTGCCTGGATTAATTAATGATTGGGGTCCGGGGGCCAAACCGGAGCTTAGCATGAGAAAACGATTCCGCCTTGGTTTCACATACTGTAAACGCGGCTCTCGGTTAAGCAGTCATTGCGGCGAAGCTCTTGGCCTGTAGAGCAGTGCTCGAATAAATAATCCACAATGTCTTACCTTCTTTCCCATGATATAAAAACATCGAGACTGAGAGCTTCCAAATACTCCCTCCAGCCAACAATGGGGAATGCACGGAAGCCTACGAAATCGCCGCGGAGATATCCTTGGACGCCGGCCGTCAAGCCTCCAACGCCTTCTATCCCAACGATGCGCTCCATGCCGACGATGCGTACCATGTCGACACCTGCCACCCCTGTCGCAGGCCAGCGTAAAAAAGGCTTCACATTTGCTACTATCACCCCGAGTTCGACATACCAGTCCAATTTACAGCCCGTGCCCCCTCAGCGACGGTTCGCGTTCATTCGTCGATTTGGTTGGTGGTGGGAGGTCGGCGCCATTGCACTCAGCCTCACGTCTATGGCGCTCATCCTTGCAATTCTCTTTACCATGAACGGAAGACCTCTTGCTTCCTGGCACCTCCCCATCCAAATTAACTCCCTGGTCGCCGTCTTCTCTACCTTTGCCAAATCGGCATTTCTTCTTGCGCTTTCCGAGGGGGTGAGCCAGCTCAAATGGAACTATTTCGAGAAGCAAGGCGGCACTCTAGATCACCTTCAAACGTTCGACCAAGCAAGTCGGGGCCCATGGGGCGCTCTTGTGTTTCCCTTCAAGATTTGGAGAGGCAGGACCGGCCTATTGGCTGTGATGGGGGCGGTCCTTACACTGTTTGCACTCGGATTTGAGCCGTTCACTCAACAGATTATCGATTTCCCGTCACGATCGGTTGTAATGTTGAACGAGACTGCATACACGCCCTCTGCAACGGATTTCACGTTGCCAATAGTTCCCGACACCTACCGTCGAAGTCAGTTCATCCTCTCCGAACTTTCGAGATTCTCAACATGTTTACTGATTACTCAACAGATATACCACAACATGCTCTACAAAAGGCATGGTATTCTTCCCTTCCCGAGGAAGAGAAGTCTCGATTTGTGTGCGCGAATGGTGATTGCCGCATCCCAGAGCACTGGTCTCTAGCTCTGTGTAAAGAGTGCGACGAAGAAATCGTACTTGACGATGTCGCCCTAGGGTGCAATTACACGTACCGTCCGTACAACAACGCGTTTCGATTAAATGGAAATCTTCAAGAGTTCAAAGAGCAAGTCAAAGCATACAATGGCGCCAACTACTCAGAATCTTATGTCACCTGCTTCACTCAACGACTCCTGGAGAATGTTTCATTCATCACCTATCCTGAGGAATCAGTACCCTTTGTAACACGATTTCCGCGATGGGCATCCCAAATACCTTTCATATACAATAATTCACAATCCGCCTATACCGATTCGAACGGCGTCCTGGCTAATAAATCTACCACCGATACGATAATACTGGTAAACGACGGCTCATGTCCGACTATTATGCCGCTTTATGAAGATTTGGAAGATTGGGAAGGCATGAAGACAATAACCAGGAACTGCCGAGTGTCATTTTGCGCCAAAAGAACTCGGACAGTGGACATCTCGCGCGGAGTGTTCAAGGCCGATGAAAGCACCGTGCCTCTCGATATCTCTGGGAGCAAATGCAACAGCACTGATTGTCTCCAAGACGGGGTGCGACCTCTTGGCCTCGATGGCCCGATCTTCAAGGTCGACAGCAACGCTCGAGTAATCTTCGCTGGACTCCTTGACACCACCTTGGTCAAAGGCGAAATGTCTAACAATTTCTCGGCCAACTCAACGACCATGGAAATGCTCGACCAAATGACCATGGTGGCAGATATCTTCCTACGCAGCGAGCAGAACCTCAACGCCACAAAGACGTACGGAGAAGCCTTCGGCCAAGAAACCTACGTGCGCGTTCGATGGGCCTGGGCTGTATTTCCTCTCGTAATCGTTGTTGGCTCGGTGGTCTTCTTGCTCCTCACTATCTTGGCATCTTTAGGGGGAGAGCAGCTCTACAAGACTTCTGTTCTGGCGGGGTACTTTCACAGGCTGGAGGGATGGAATCAGGCCGAGTTGGACAGGATAGAAAATGGACTGTGGAGACGAACGGAGAGGAGAGACAGGTTCGACCAGTTGGCGAGAAAGGCACAGGAGATGAAGGTCAGGCTTTGGAGGAATACGAAGGGGGAGTTGGAGTTTATAAGACAACGCTAGATGTCGTGCGTCTCGATGCATGGCATATTCACGGACGATCATCGCGGCTTTCTTGATGCTGTCCCTCGCTTCGAGGCTATAGCATCGCCAGTCCGCTTTTAATGTATATTTTTCTCTCACGTCTCTTCCCGTTCCTATATTATAGAGTGGGCTAGTAAGGCTTTCTGTATATTCATATCATGTCTTTAGACTATTAGAATTTGAGGCCGGAATAGAGACGCTTAGACATCAACACTGTTCCTGACATACCTCTGCCTGTGGTTCGGCATATCAACGGGTAATTGCAATACACGACATCAACAACCTCCTACTAACTGCTCCCCCTTAACCCTTAACACAACTACATCAACGTAACTATTCTATATCCATGCATAACCTACTGCATAACCCTAATATACAAAAACCAAGATATCCGTCCAATCCTCCCCCCTCCCCCAAAACCCCAACCCTAGCATCCAACAAAGCGCTCTCCACGCCCTCATCCATCGCCACAGATCGTTATACCACGCAAAGCGCTACAGCCCCCCATGCACACCCAAGTATAAGACACAGCACAGAACACGTACAATTTATTTATAACTAGCAAGGGTAATAAACTAAGGGGCAGTTGTTAATAAACGAGTTGGAGAACTACACGTCCAACCCCCTCAAAAGAAAGGGTAAGAATACAAGGTAACAAAATACACAAACATACACAACGAAGTTTACACCCCAAACACCGAACAAACACACACACTTCTTCTCACTGCACAACTCGTCATTTACATCAGATTGATCGATATTGAATCCACATCATATTTTTCTTGTTTCATTTCCATTCCCATCTCATCTCATTCCACTCCCTCACTCATTCATTCCCCCACCCCCGAATCCACCCACTCGCTCGAACTATACAATACAAGCGACATAGCATCACTTCATCGCTTTTCGTGCTCAGCACCGATCCAAGGAAAGAGACGTGTCAAGCCCACCAGTGACCAGTGACCAGTGACCATTGGCCAGCTAAGCACGAAGGGGTAATCCGAAAGAAAAATTACGAAAGCAGCCAGCCGTACTTGTACATCGCAAAGACACTCCATTCCACACCGAGAAGTAAGAAAGAAAGAAAGAGCTAAAAGATTTTCTCAGACCCTAATATCGTTTGCTAATTCCGCAAATTCCCTGCCTAGCTGGACTCCTGGAAACTCGAGTAAAACTCCGTGCCGTCATCTGTCATCCATTATGTGCCGAATTTTGCAAAGAACCATTTCCACCGTTATCCTTTACTTTAGTTGCCGACCGCTGGCGACTCTCCGAACGCCGCACCACCACGGCCACGAGGTGGACCACGTGCTCGGAAACCACCGAAGGCCCCACGGCCGCGTCCTCGTCCACGACCACGGCCACGATATCCTCCGCGGTACCCGTCCACACTGCCTTGGCCGAACGTCTCCATGTTCTTTTTTCGTTCCTCGGTCCGGAATTCTTGACCTCGTCGGCTTGCGGCCTCTTCTCGGTCCTTCAGCTCACTTGAAATGTTGTCGAAGAAACTTGAGCCCTTGTCATACGATGCGGACGGAATTACGACATCCTTCTCCTCGGCAGATCCGTCGGCATGACCATTCGTCGGTGCCTCCGCAGCTGGCGGTGCAGCAACATCACCCCCAAGAGGAGAACCAGTTGCAATGGCTTCCTTGACAAGATCTTGCTTGTTGAATTTTGCATTCGCTGATTCAAAGTCATAGTCAGTTGTAGGAACTTCCATCTTCACATGTTGGTGCTGTCCGCCCCTACCACCGCCTCGCGGAGCTCGAACTCCACGAGCAGCGTATCCCCCAGTTCCGGGCTGCCTACCGTGTCGGATCTGATCGTCCGCACGCATCTCATTCACCTTCTTAGTCAGATTGTCTAGCGGCTGAGATGGCTTGGGACCCTGCGCGAGGTCCAACTTTGCCATGGCCGCAGCAACAGCAGCAGTAGCTGCCTGCGTTGCATTTTGATAGTTCTGAGCTGGGTTTGCAGAAGCTTGTGATGGTTGGGTAGCTGGAGCGGCGGATTGAGGTTGAGCACGGGGAGTGGTCTTGCTTATGCGTGGGCTGGGGAGAGGGATAGCTGGTACTATGCGGCCGCCCCTAGGTCCGGTCGGTGCAGCCTTTGGAGCTCCATGTTGAGCTGGCTGCGTTGGGGGCGGTGCAAGCGCAGCGGCGACATCAGGTTTCGACTCATTAGGTGGAGGTGGGGCTTGCTTTGGAGCGACAGCAGGTGGGGCAGCGGCGGGAGGTGTAGAAGCTGACCCAGCTGGCTTTGCGCCTGTCTTGGTCTCCAAAGATTTAGTAGCTCCATCTGCTTCGGCAACCTTAGGCTGGATGGGTTTTTCATCTTTACCTACAGGCGGGCCAAGTGGGGCAGAGGGTTTCGGTCCGCCTTGTGGCTGGTTGTGCATTTGATTCTGTTGTCCAGGTGGGCCAATTGGCATGGGAGAGAAAGGCCCGGGAGGTTGATTGAAACCTTGACCGGGAGGACCCGGGGGGAACCAGCCTGGGGGCGGCGCGCCATATGGACCGCCCATGCCAAAGCCACCAGGGCCAGGCGGGAATGGGCCAGGAGGCCCTCCAGGAAATCCGCCTTGAGGTCCGAAGCGGGGGTTCTGAAAGTGCTGACCAAATGGTTGAGGCGGATATCCATGCTGAGGGAATTGGCCGGGTGGGGGGAAGTTCTGGGGTGGGGGTTGTTGATGCTGGCGTTGTTGCTGCTGCTGCTGCTGTTGTTGTTGCTGCTGGGGCGGTGGCGGTTGTGATTGCTCGGCAGGGGCGCTCTCCTGGCGGGATTGAGACTGTTGAACCTGCGGCACATATTTCATGTCAGCATTTTACTTCCCAATTGAGTCGAAACAGGGTTATTGAAGATGGGGGTCTCAGAAGGAAGGCAACGGAAAATATCCACATGGTTTTGCGCTCTCGGTGGGTTTATGATTTACATCCGAAAGTTTTACATCACTGGACGGGGTGTTTGGAGGAAGACGAGCAAGACTTACTCCAATGATGGCCGGGTCGGCGGGCATTGGCGGCGGCGCAGACTTCTCCTTGGGCGCGTCCTCGATGCGAAGATCCTTCACGTCGCTGCCACGGAACACAATCTGCTCGTAGACGGCGTCGGACGCGGCGAACTCATCCTTGCCGCCGCCGCGACGGCCTTCGCTGCCGAACGAGCGTACATTGTCGAGTGAGACTGTCGACTGTTCTGAATTGATTTCGACGAGTGTGCCGACGTATCTGAGGCGGTCAGCAGGCACGCCCCGCTTCAATCGCAAGCTCAATGGATGGGCACTAACCGTATGTCGCTCTTGGAGACGAGCGATATGCGAGACCTGCGCGTTCACCGTCAGCTGGAGCTCAAGCTTCGATGGCAGTAGCTGTGACCGACCCTATGAACTCGGACATGGTGGGCAGCAGAGCACTGCAGATGGGAGCGAGGTCAGAGAGGCCAATAACGAGGGTGGAGGAGGTGGTGGAGGGGAGGCGCGATGGAGTGGAGGGAGGAAGGAAGGAGGTGTGGTGGTGAGGGAGAGAGTTTTGTGGGTGAAAGATGAAGGATCGTCGACTGCGGCTGGCTTGGGCTTCGCGCCGCGGTGGCACTTCGGCTTCTCCCGGCCCCGCGCCGCAACAGCGACGGCTTGCACTGGCTGCCCTCACCTACACGTCGCCGCTATGAGTGTCCCTGGAGCTGCCGACGGTCTCGACGACGTGTACCGGGCCCTCGAGGCGTACAATTGGGACGACGACGTCGAGTTCCAGTCCGGCCTAAGTGCCATTCTGGGCAGCAACAGCTCGCCCGAGCAGGCGACGGAGCTGACGCTGCGCGCGCGATGCTTCTACTATGCGAGGTGGGCAGTCTCAGTTACTTGTTGTAGAAGTATGTGTGCTAAGGAGAGCAGAAAGTACTCTATAAATATCGATTTCGACGCCTACAAAGCGTACCGCAACGCTCGAGGACGCCCGGCCATCGTACCAAACGGCGTGCAACCGTCCGCAGTTCCCGCGAGTGCTGAGCCAGCGGGTGGCATACTGCCAGTGCCTTCCTCGAGCCCGAGCGAGCCCCCAGCGCCGTACCCGACCTCGTTTGCGCACATCGTAGAGCTGGTGACTACGGGACAGCCAATACCTGGCATCAAGGAGATACCGAGCACAGTCTTGACTGGACAGGGAACACAACCGGTCCAGACAAGGCGAAAGAAGCCATGGGAAAAGGACGAGGCTCCAACACTAGCACAGGAGGAGAACGAGGGAACAGCTGCTTGACCAGTGCGCAGTTGGTTATGCGCCTAGTATCACAACGAGGTCAGAGTCGATACCCTATATTCTTACATAGATTGTATATGCTCGCATATGTCACATATTGTCGGGAGAAAGTTCCACAAATAAATATCATATCGGACTTTGCCAAAATCGCTCCAGTGCAAACAATACTAAAGTCCAATCCAGGGTATATGCAGAGGCGCCTGTGCTGAAGCTCAACCAAATACAATGAAGCCGAAGCCACGGCCAATGTCCAACTCCCACGATGGTCCGCCCCAATCTACCTGTCCATGGCATGTACAATCCGCCTGCAGTAGATCAACCCCCCTAATCCAAAATACAAGAAATGCTTGCCCCAGGCTCTCACAGCACAGCTTCGAGGATCTTCTCCTTCAAACTCTTCGACTCCTCTTGGCTCTCCCAAAGCTTCCGCTGAGCTTCAAGGAACTTTGTCTTCCACCCTATCGCCGTGTTCTGATTCGGATCTTGTCTGTCCAACTCTTGTACGGCGCCGGCACCATTCGTGACCCCGGCACCTTCACCCTCCACCAAAGTCGCCGAGAGTCCTTTCGCAGTCCATTCCCCAGATAATCCTCCAAAAGAAACCCCAAAGTACACGTCGAACGTTTCCTTGATGCTTCCAGAATCATCTAGACCATCTGCATCTTCTTCATCATCATCCTCGATGAGATCTTCATACCCATCCGCGCCAACTCTAAATCGTACACATTCAACTCTTCTCACCCCTCCGTTGGGTCCACCTACCCCTAGTCCCACAGCCGAGCTCAAACCTAGGCAGCTGCTAATTGCAATGCTCAATATTTGGTCACTCATGGCCTTGGCAGGGGATATGAGTCCAGTCGTAGGCTTGGCATAGAGCGGCTGGAGGATGGCTGAAGCAAGGTTCTTCGCTTCTGTGCCTCTAAGCCTCTTCCGACGGCCACGTAGAGGGGCTCGGATAAGCTCAGCGGCGAGGGCACGATTCAACGTTTCAGAAACCAGTTGGGGCAGCGGTGATGATATAAGAGTTGGAACTTGAGACCGTGGCGAAATTTGTGACGGTGTTTGTACGCTCTGCTGTTGCGGTTGCGCGTGATCAGTTCCACTCTCAAAGAAGCTCCCAGGGGAGTTTCGGCCAGACCCGGCGCTTATGGTGGATTGTGTTAGGCCTGAGCTTGATGTAGGGTCTTGCTCTCCATTGACGAGTACGGTTGGAGTAGCGAGCCGTACTGGATTCCCCACATTCTGTGGGACTTGAAGACTTAGTCTATGTGGTCTTTGGGAGTTTTGCAACGATCCTTCTATTGTATGTGGCGACACAGCCGAGGCTGGGGTTGGCGGGAACCGGAAGTGATGCTCTGGTAGTGGCGGATCGGATTGTGCTCGTTCTACAATCGGTGTCAGGTTACCAGGGTTCCTATTGATATCTATGGTAGGGCCTTCTTTAGTCTTCGGGTTTGCCGGGAACGTAACGAAGGGCCCATCACGGACTGAGCGATTGCTTGGAGGCCGGCCACGCAACTTCCCAGTCGAAGAGGCATTGTTGCTCGGCCAGGCTGAAGAAACAGCTGGTCCATGGCGGCGACGTGAACGCGTTTTGGAACTAGAAGGCGTGATGGCGGATTGCGGCTCGTCAAAGAAATCAGGATGGGCAGACTGAGGAGTCACGGCAGATAGTGGGTGAGGTGTTGAGGGATGTTCCTGGGTATTCAGCCTCCAGCGAATTTGTTGGCCCGACATGGGAGAAGCTGAATATGGTGTCAAGTTCTTGCCCGGGTGCATTCTACCAGGTGCTGAAGCTGCTGTCATTGCCGAGGAGGGGGTGATTGCAGACGCTGTCCATGGGTCGTGCGTGTTCAAGAAGCTTTCCATGTGGTCCGGATGCGCACTATTTGGGTATGCAGATTGCGGTTGCAGCACATTTCCGAAGGGAACTGAGGTATCTAGTTGCGGTCTTTTACGGGGGGGTGTGTTGTCGGTCATGTCCATATCATCATCTCCCTCCTCAGCTTTCCGACGCCCGCGTTTTGGCCGGAACTTTGGGTCGAGTGCTCGTATGGCTAGATCCTCTTCCAGCGACACACCATCACGGCCATTTTCGGGGAAAGGGTTGTGCGGTGGGGGAATTTGTAGGTAATAGGGATGTTGCTTGCCGAGAAGGTATTCGAAGAAGGAGTCAATATGCATGGCGCGCATCCATCGCTAGGGGGAAATTAGCAGAGAACATTGGATGTAATATGTTGAAACACTGAGATGTTGAGAAATAGAAATGGGCGGCAGGGAGGTATTCAGTAACGTGTAAACGGAGATTGTATACGGCGCAGCGTGTGAATAATCGAGGATTCGTATTACATCACATTGTTGAGCATCGACCAAAGCCCTTGTTTCAGAGAGAATGTAAAATCCTTCAGATATTGTGAACTGTTTTGCACTGCATTGAGATTTGAGGTCCGCGTGGAGGTGACGATGTCGCTAATTCGATTTCCGTAATTGGTAACAAGGTAGATGCACTGTCGATCACGAATCCTATCCGGAAAACTGGAAGCGGCTGACGGCCTTGTACACTCCAAAGATGCATGAGGTCAAAACGGAATTGACTCGTTCTAGAAAGTATGCAGGAGCGCAAACCCGTGGCGTAGATGATTGGAAAAGGAAACGATAGAACCTGGAAGTCTGACAATAGATTGAGATATATCTTACCTTTAATCTGACCGAGTACTGTTGCACCTTCTGCGTACTTTGTCCTTTGTCGGTATCTGGCGGTTCCACGCCTAGATCCAGCGCCAGCTGCGTCCACGTTTTTATTTCTTTGGCATCAAGTTTCCGTATCAACTCAAACAACACCCAGGTACTAAACGCCTTTCCATCGCTTTTTGGGGGTGTTCGGAACAGCTTCGTCAATTCTGACGTATCGATAGATGTCGCAAAACTGGGATTACAGTACAGTATGAAGGTGGCATAAGCATCGTCAATCGTGTCGTCGGAAACATCTCGTGAGGGCGCGGGGCGGTCATTGGGGACAAAGCCTGGCGTTATTTGGTTCGGTTGGCTGGTGGGAGATCTGGCGGAGAAGCGTGGAGACGCGTTGGAGGGAGTCGAAGGGGTCTGCGAACTGCGCGACATGTCGCCATAGAAGTTGTGCGAGAGGTGACTGCTACTGAGGGCGGCATTGTCCGGCTGGAGGAGGTGCGACGAGGCAGACTGGTGAACCGAAGTCATCGGCGCGTGTCCATTGCGGTTGGCACCTGAGCTTTGGTCGAGGCCCGGATCAATTGTTGGCCCAGCAGGATGCCGGAAGGGCGAGAAGGCCGGGCTACCGTTGCTGCCGGGGTGGTCGTAGTGGGCGTGGGACGAAAGATGTAGATTGTGATCCGACTCTGGGCCACCGCCGAAGTCGACTTGCATGATTCTGGAAGAAATGAGGGCAATATGAGCTGGGTCCTGGGCAGGTCAGCACGGCGCCATGGACGCTGCGAGTAATGTGTCGCACTGCGCTAATCGCAATAGCGAGCCATGGATTATAGTATACAGTGGGCGAACGATAGGCTGTGGTGGAACGGGTCTTGTCTATTATCCAGAAGGTATGTGTTCCTAGCTACAGAGGGCGGTTGCTGGCGCGCGCAATGCAAGACAGATGGCGGACAGGTCCGCGGTCCAGCGCGAGATCCTCGACGAGTGGATGCGATGCGCGCGGCGCGGTCGCTGGAGAACGGTCGCGAACGGGAGGTCTCGAGACCCGGGGATGTTGAGACGGGAGCGCGCGCTGGGGGATGCGACAGCGGTGAGGTTGGGTCGTGAGGGCTTGAGCTGGTGGTCGAACTACGGGCGCCAAGCCGTCAATCTATTTCTGGATCCTCGCCCCTGCCGCCGCAGCGCCAACTGACATCCCATGTCTCTCTCGCCGCCTGTGAATGGCTGCCCTCCACGTTTTATCTCCTCCAGATTGAATACGAAGTGGCTCAATTCTGCGCTGAAGCACACGGCTACTCTAGTCTCTCGAGTCTCAGTGCACTTGGGGTGCAGCAGCCGCATGTCAGATGGCTGTACCCGGGCAATCAGCTGACACGTGGGCGTGGACGGACGACCGTGAACACGACGAAAGTCACCATCCCTAGTGTTTCCAATACAAGGTGAACGAAAGCGGACGATTGGCCATTGTGATGGACCGCCAAACAGCCGACGCTACCAACACTCTATCCAGAACAGAGGAGATCTGCTCTATATAATCGCCTTATATAAGTGAAACCTCCGGGGATCTAATGCAGAGGTCTTAGTCGCAAATATGAAGGACTACCACAGACTGCCACAAATATTATCGCTTGGCAGCTACGAGGGAAAGAGTAGCGCAAGACTATCCCTTGGAGTTTGTCGCTAGATCTAGGTTATAAGCAGGTAGGTTCACGAAATATTCGCTCGTAGTGACAACGTTATGTACTCCATAGTGGCCAGGTCAAACTTAGAACATGAGATGAGTATATTGATTGTGCGTGGATTATTCATCACCACCGGAATACCTCAACGCCGCCAACTTGTCCTCTCTTGGCACAAAGTTGCACTTGAACGACTTCGGGTGGCTGGTGAGGCCGTTCGTCAACTCCACCTTAGGTATCTCCTCCTGTCCAGTCACTGGGTCTCTACATCTCTCGATACGCACCACAGCGAGAAGACTTGCAACCACGATCCATACACTGGCCTCTGCTAGATGTTGGCCCACACAGATTCGTCTGCCGAAGCCGAACTGGCCCTTGGGGAACGGCTCTCCACGACCACCTTCTGAATGCGGGATGTACCGATCCGGATCGAAGTCGTCTGGATTTGAGTAGATACGCTCGTCATGCGTCATCGCTCTCGCATTTGCGTACACGAAAGAGCCGGCTGGAATAAAATAGCCATTATACACATCATCCTGAAGACTCCGGTGCGGCACTCCCACTGGAGACACAGGACACCATCGTAATGTCTCCTGGACAATGTAGTCAATGTACGGTAAGCTTGGGCGATCTGCGAACGTAGGCAACCGGCGAGGTCCTACGACAGCATCGATCATCACCTGTGCCTTCTCCTGGATGTCTGGACGAAGAACCATGTTGAGAACGAAAATGACCAGAGTGCTCCATGTTGTATCTTGGCCCGCGGCATAGACCGCTCCGCCAGCTCCTTTGATGTCCTCAATGGTCATTTCCTCCGGCTCGCCCTTGTCCAGCTTCTTTTGCCTTTCGGCAAGGAGAGTCCTAACTAGTGATGCTTCCATCGACTGCTTCTCGCCAACTGCGTATGGAGCCTCATGAATCTGCCGGATAGCCCATCTCCAATCCCTCGCAAACTTCAGACTTCGGTCCCGCACAAGCCAATTGGGGAAGCCCTTGAGAATTGGAAAGAAGTCTACCAGCGTACCTGCCGGAGCACCGCCGTGCCCAAGAGCATAAGAAGCGTCGATAGCCATTTGGATGAAGGGGTCCTTGTCATCATTGATTTGAACGCCAAAGCCAATGCCCATCACAATGGCGGTAGCAAACCTTCTCAGCAGCCTTTCCCAGTCTTCTGGGCACTTGATGATGCCTTCGAGTAGAACTCTTGTTTCCTTCTCTTGAAGTGGCCGATATTGGATAACGCTACTCTTTTGGAATGTCTTCTGAAGCACTTTCCTATGGACACGGAATTTAGGCCCCCAGCGGAGGAAGGTGAGAGTCATGCCCCATCCCATGACTTCAAAGAGCACAAACCGGGGTCTGTCGCAATAGTTGGCGCCTCGCTTGTCCATGAGGTCAGTGGCAGCCTGGACACTGTTGAGTACCACAACGGGCTGCCCAAGGACGTTGAACGATAGTACATCGCTTCCTAGCTCTTTCGACAGTTTTTGATAGTAGAATTCGGGATTGTCGCTGGGGATAATGCGAAGATGGCCCAGTATTGGTTCGCCTTTCGGTCCAGGCGGAAGGGGCAGACCTTTGGACTTGCGTTTGAATGAATAGAAGGATGCGATCCTCCAGGCAGCGAATGCTACGATGAGGAAACCGATCGTGGAGAGACGTGGGTAAAGAGCGAGAAATGCCATGATCAGGCGTCGTGGGTTTAAGCTTTTGGGAGATGAAAAGCGATGCACTTGTGCCTCAAGGTGGCCTACAGAAGGCTATGTATTCAGCCATTCCGATCAATTCTGATGACGAAGTCTACGGCTTGCAGTCGCACTGCAGAGCGCCCTTGCTGGAGGTCCGGCTGATAGATTGCCGGTTTCGTGTTTTGTGAGGACATGTTTGCCGGTTCGGCAGCGAGCGAATCCCGAGCTAGTGTGAAGCTTGAGCTTGCCGGCCGGTTGCACCACATCTGCCAGAAGTCACAGCGTCGCGACGCCACCTACGATATATCAAAGATGCGTCTCCATCGACTGCAGAGACACTACTGTGTCTGCCAATTCTTGTTTCCAAGATGAAGGGTGCAACCGCCCAATCAAGTTTCGCCACTACGCCCACCAAGTCGGATCCCTATGCCTATCAATGCGGGTTTGGCAATCGGTTTGCCTCGGAGTCCATATCTGGTGTGCTTCCACGCGGCCAGAACTGTCCCCAACGTGTGAAGTATGATCTTTACTCGGAGCAGCTCAATGGCTCCTCTTTCGTCTCGGCTAGGGCTGCTCTGCAGCATGTCTGGATGTATCGTATTCGACCATCCGTGGCACATGGAGAGCTCTCAAAGAGCGATGTGAACAGAGAGGTATGACCGCAAACCCCCTGAGCAAGCTCTCTTACTAATACATAGAGCACAGATTCAAGCCTACTTCTCCCCCTCCAATCCCCGCGTCGAATACAACCCCTCGCAGCAAGCTTGGGATCCTTTCCCTCTCCCTGAAGCCGCCCAACAACCATCCGTCGACTTTGTCCAAAGCCTGAGAACAGTCGCTGGGCAAGGGGATCCAACTTCAAAACAGGGTATTACCATTCACGTGTATGCTGCAAATGCATCAATGCTGAACCGAGCCTTCTGCAACAATGATGGGGACTTTTTAATACTTCCACAACATGGAAGACTGGATATTCAGACGGAGCTAGGACATTTGATGGTTCGGCCCGGTGAGCTTGTAGTTATCCAAGCTGGAATACGCTTCAAAGTAGGCTTGCCGGACGGGCCTTCGCGAGGGTACGTCCAAGAGATCTTCGGTGCCCATTACGAGCTACCTGAGCTTGGTCCTGTTGGATCAAACGGAATGGCCTTACCAAGAGACTTCGAATATCCACTAGCAAGCTTCGACATCGACTCTGAGTCTGGATGGGAGATTGTATACAAGTTAGCGGGAAATTTGCATAGTTGCCAGCAATCCCATACGCCTTTCGACGTAGTGGCATGGCACGGCAACTATTCCCCTTACAAGTACGCCGTTGAGAAATTTGTCAACATGGCAAATGTCGAGTTCGACCAAGCAGACCCTACCATCTATTGTGTCCTCACTGCCCGCTCGATTGTCCCTGGGGTGTCGTTGACGGACTTCCTAGTCTTCACGCCAAAGACCATCAGCACTCAGAATACATTTCGCCCGCCATACTATCATCGCAATATGTCAACCGAAATTATGGGGCTGGTATACGGCACATACGGTGGGAGCGCTCACGTTCTTGAACCCGGAGGTTTGAGCTACGAGGCAAGCTACATGCCACATGGCGAGACATACGAGACCTGGGAGACTGCAACAACGCAAGAGCTTGTACCAACACGTATTTGCGAAGAGACGCTCGCATTTATGTTTCATATTTCGGTGCCGCTGCTCTTGACCGACTGGGCGCTGAAGAGCCCAGCACTCCATTTAACAGATCTCAAGCAAGCGGCTACATTCAAAGGCCATTTTCTCGACCATCTTGAGGAAATCAATGCGAAGCTTTCCGAAAAGGGACTTCCCGTCATAGGAGAGACAGACAAGATGGTGGAAATGAAACTTACGAACGGGGACAAGGGCCTAAAGGCTCACAGTCAGCTCAACGGCTCCTAGATACATAGCATTACTATACCCGAAATGCATTCTTAATGTCAATTTGCATGTCCTTATCGGAGTGCTCAGTTCTCATTTGTCCGTTTCCTGATGTGTAATGTGAAGCTAGTCAAGTTGCCGGATACCGGCAGTCTCGCGCAGCGATGCCCAGGCACGAATCAACGTGCGTTCATTACACAGCTGCATCCATTTTAGTTGCCGGATCGTACACCTCCCTGCATCAATTTGTCGCTCCTCTTTACGAATATGCCTCATGGCAACAATGCGCCGGCCATTCGGCGGAGAGGTACAGTGGCTTGTCGACGTTGCCGGCGTCTGCGGATCAAATGCATACATGCTGCAAACAATCTCCCACCATGCGAGGCTTGCCGGATGTCGGATGCATACGATTCCCAGTCTTGTGTATTCCCTCGCAGAGGAGAAACCGATACCGATCGTAAATGGCGTTCACGACTCCAGTCTCGGCCGCGGGATCTCCAGGACTCAAGTGTAAACGGTCAGGAGCCCACGGATCAAACACCTACTCAAGAAGACACCAGGGCCCAGGCGACATATCACGAAGTCTCAGAAATGGGAAATGGAGATTCGATGAACCGGGAGGGTTTCGACGAGTTTCCTAGTGCTGAAGAAATTATCGAAGCCTGCAGAGTCTTTACGACTTCCTACTTCCAGCTTGGCTTCATTCCAAAAACCAGCTTCTTTGAGCGTATCCAGAAAGACGATGTTAGCGAATTCCTGTTGCTCTGTATCCTTTGCCTCTCTGCCCGCTTTACGCCCTGCTTGGTCGATCGCTATGGAGACGCAGCGAAAGCAACTGACCGATTTATGACTGCTGCACTAGAAAAGGTGCCTCACGAAATGTACAACACCAATCTTGAGAATGTCCAAGCACTATTTCTACTTTCAGTTGCAGAATGGGGGAATGGAGATCGCGATCGTAGCTCAATTCATATGGGCGTTGCTGTTCGAATGGCGGCCATGATGAAGCTCCACCGTGAGGACACCTATCAACTACCACCTAATGCCACAAACGACCAGATTATATTTTCCGAAGCAGCTCGACGGACGTTTTGGATGATACAGAGCCAGGACAATCTCCACTCTGGTTACAGTTCCCCTCAACCCTTCTCCTGCGAGGACATTACCGCACTCTTGCCTTCTGAGGAGTCAGATTTCTCCTTTGGCATTATCCCGACTGAACGCGCTGCTCTACCCTCAACCCCGCCAGCTTTAGCAAATCCGTCTCTTGTGGACTCACCTAGGCGGTCTCTTTTCGCTACTCTGATACAGAGTCATAGCCTCTGGGGTCAGGTGGCGAGACGAGCTTGCCGGCCAGAAAATGCTGTGTATGGACCGAGTAGCGAGTATATCAACATGGCAACGGTACTTAAACGTTTCGAAGATAAGCTACCTGTACAACACAAATGGTCTATTTGGAGCCTGAAAGTATGGAAGGATCTAGGTTTCGAATTGGCCTACCTATCTATCGTTATGATGATCCGGCTAGGCAATATCCTTATGCGACGCATGTACCTGGAGAATATCAAAGCCTCCATTCCTGACAACCTTTCTACTTCAAGCGGAAATGAAGGCCCATCGGGATTCTGGAAAACCGTGTCTGAAGAGCTATTCGAAAATGTCTTCGAACTATATCAGCAGATCGAGGCCTCTTTCACAATGCGCTCCCAAACTGAGGGTTACCCGGCCATTCTTGTGTTCCCAATATACGTGTGTGGATCTCTGGCTCTGAATCTTTGGCAATGCCCACAGTTGTGTTCGAGACTGGCTGATAAAGCGGCTTCCATGCTTACCCGTTGTCTACAAGTCATCGAGGAATTGCAACATGCCTGGCCGATGGCTCGGCGATGGCAAGAAGGACTCCAACAGGCCGCTACACCTCTATCTGCAGCGCTCTCTCCTGTGTCGGCTCGAGTGATGCCGTCAACCCCAAATGCTACGGGCTTCCAACGGCTCGAGCACACTTCGCCGAAGCCGAACACCTTCAGTGTCGAAGAAGGGCAGACACAGGTTGATGCAACCCCGAATCAACAGTTACAATCGCGTTCGAGGACGAGCGAGGCCAGCGATACTCAAGGTCCTCATGCGTATGATATCGATGCACTCCCGAACGACCTGTTCGATGCTGAGGTTACTGCTTTTCTTCAGGGAGATCTTCACTACGGACTGCTCGATGAATGGAATCATGCAGGATTTGGGTTCAACTGAATTCTCAATCGGATTTTGTTTCCTCCTCGAAGACACTTTCCTGGTACCTGTAACAAATCTCAATTACCATGTGTAGATGCGTATTTGAGGGCACAACGCGATGTTCACAGCCATTGCTAAAACGTTCTCCATGACAACAGATATCGGTCCAGCTCCGCAAGGTGTTTGAAGGTGGAAAGCCGGGTTGCATGAATAGGGAACAGACGGCCAGAATGAGGGCCGATGTGGAGTTGCAAAGCAAAAACGTAGGCAAGCTTGTAAGCAAATTACCTTTCCCCACGAAGTTTTTACCGCCAACTGATTTTACTTCAGTGGCTGGGACAGTCCCACCAACCGTTCAGTCACTTCTAGCGTCCACAACGGGAAAACGAAATGCCTAGCTTCCTCATAGCAATCTCTTGCACATATAGCAGGACTGCGTAAGAATTAAATTAATGTATTTGCCCCATTGCTAGAATGGTGGGGCTTTTATGGGACGATTGACTCACGACTTGGATGAGATACATACACTCAATTTATTCACTTTCAGTAACCGATGCTGCGCTGGTTCTTCATCCGCCACATTAGCACATCAGTGTTCTCATTATAGTGCTGGAATCACGAATGTATGACACTCTGCCCTTTAACGAGTCGTAAACTAACATGTGTATAAGTTCATTTCATCAGCCAAAATGTCAACCAAAAAAAAACCTCGATTATTCTTACGTAGCTTCACCATCCTCCACAAGGTTCTCGAGGCTTCCAGCGGAGATGAAGGTCGAAGTCTTCAAATCTGTTCGACCACTACAAGATCAAAAGTCTTATCGCTTGGTCACCCGCGAATAGAATGGTCTTATATCACCAATTCGATGGGAATATGTCATAACAAGTCTTCAACATAAGTTCTTTAAGATATAAATAGCTCCTCGCTCCAATTGGCGGGCTTTTCGGACATACTATGACGTAATGACAGTGATGAAGGTGAAAGGTCGCTGAATAAGCGAGATACCGCTCTCCCACTTGTTATATTTTAGGTTTCTGTCACTTCAACTTTTACAACACAATCCTTTCGCGCCCTCATTCGCATCCACGTCCACCTCGTTCGCATCTACGTCCACCTCGTTCGCATCCACGTCCACCGCCATCATGTCGCAGTTCACCACCATCTTGTCGGAGCTCACCACAAACACTCGCCTAAGCAAGACCAAGACAATCCAGATCCAGTACGCTGGAGACGGCTTCGACATCATCGATATCAACATCGACACGCGCGACACCGCTGACGACATCTACTCCAAGATCCGCGATGCGACTAACGAGTCCCACTTCTGCATCCTCGACACCAACGGCCGCCGTCTGCAGCTGGTGTACGGTGACCTCAAATCTGGGCGACCTCTTCGATTCGAGAATGAGAAAGACCCTACCGTGGACACACCCAGTCCCGCTAAACGCAAAGTCAAAGTCCTCTTGCCTCAGGTTCTGAAATGCTGGGGCTTGAGCAAAGTGAGTGAGATTCTGCCGCTCAAGTTTTGGCCACGCGAGCTAACTACCTGTGGCCCCTCGACTGACAAGGAGAACTTTCGCTTCCAAGATCCTTGGAGATGGTCTAGGCTCTTCGTCAAGGCGCTGCACACGCTGGCCATGGCAACTATTGGGAAGCACAAGGAGGCGCTGGAGCTAGTGGAGATGGTGGCAAGGAAGAGGAAGAAGCCTGAAGCAAGCAATTATCGCCAGTCTGTTGCGTACATCACCGCAGATCTCCGACAAGCGTTAAGGGTGAGAAAAATGTCCTGAATGAAGAGGACACACATTGACGAAGACACAGATTAGCGAAGACTCAGATGGACGAAGAAGCACGCTGACGAAGAAACACATTGACGACGAAACAGATCGACGACGAAACAGACAGAGGAAGACACAGGATGAAGCATCCGCAGGCATCTCGTTGTTAATGAGTTTCAGGAAGAGGATGCAATGGAGGAGCGAACAGTGTCGTCCCTGTTCTCCAGGCTCTTCAAGTGTAAGTGTAATTGTCTGTCTTCATGAGCAGCACAAGGGTGGATTCATGTAAGTAATCGGTACTGAAATGGAATAGATAAAAGTTGGATTTATTACTCAACGCGTAATCCGACGGCAATTCTCAACACCTGCCCCATATTGACCAACCTCGATCAGCCAGGACATCTGGGCGTCGATCTTCGTCTAGACACACAAGAGTCCCCTATAACGCGGATCCTGAACGCGAGACCACGTTAGCATACTAATTGATACCTTACCCAAAAAGACGTCTACAAGTTTAGGACGTATTGACCGCCTTCCTAAAGCTGCATATGCTGCGCGTGCTATCACATCCCTACATCAACTGCAGCTCCAGCACTGTTACCCATCATGGTATTAACAGAACTTTAAGATATTCCGTTTAAATCGGCGTATTCAAAGCTTCATACAATTCGATGGCTGGGTCTGCTCAAATCAAGTACAGAGAGTTTAGTCGATTCAACACCTAACAATCCCAAATCAATTAGGAGCAGTAAAGCACAGATGACCCAGACCCTAGTGCAGCTTCTCCAAACGCGGTTATGGGATGTATGCCCCGCAACGGATCAAAGACAAGATTGCTCAGCTTTGCGCCGGATAACTTCTCCTCTTCCCGATTCTAACCCTAATGGCAAAGGTCATTACTGGCCGCTATATACAAGCATTCGTCGAGTTGGTATTAGAGTAGGGCAAGAGGGAGCAATGACGTCTTTCGTTGAAATATGTATTGAATGAAATGCCGAATCTTTCGGTTGTTGTCTATGCGTTGGAATATTACGAATTTCTTGCTTTCTTGCATGGCAATCATTTAGTAGAATATACGGAGGCCCAACACGCATGAAGGAAGGCTGCAGACTACTAAATCGATCCTTTTAGTGTCTGATTAGCAAGTTAATAGAGAGGTGTATGTCGCTCTGTGCTATCATGTTATATACGGTAGGTGCTTTGCATTCGGTAGACATGCATTCGTCATGGTTTGTATATAGAGGTAGCGAGTTCGTTGCTTTGCATGGAAGAGTCGAGGTTCGCTTTCTAGTATTATTCCCCGGTTAGATCACTGCGTGACATGTGCGTCTCTCTCATTAAGAAGCCATGGCTCAAGCAGAGGGAAATAAGTGATCACGGTGTAATGGCATAGCGAGGAAAATCAAGAGAGGAATTCATTGAAGAAAAAGTTTAGAATATCAATTGCCAGAGACCAGCATATACCCTAGAAAAGCTGAGATTGTCACCTCAGCGTCTCGCTATTCTATGTTGTGTAATCAGGCTCCTCCGCTACCTCCAAGCACATAGACTGTGCCATATACCGCAGCCCTATGCACGACCAAATTGATCCTCTTGACATATGCTAGGACTGCTATGTTGGACAAAGAACTTAGTCCTTGGCCGACACTTTCTTCTCAAGGACGCCTCCTTCGGCAACATTGTCTTCCCACTCATAAGACCACTTGCCGTTGGCCTCGAAAGGCTGCTTCCTCATAAACTTAGAGACGTCCCACTGCATCTTAAGCACCTCTAGATAGCCAGCGACCTCTCTCAAGACGTCGCCCTTCATATCGTCCTCGGTGCCAGAGAATTCGGGGATCAGCAACAAATTGTGAGGCTGGGCGCTTGCTTTGATGATGGTGTCGTCGATAAGCACTGTATTGTGTTGACCGAAACGCTTGCCGTATTCATAACCCGGGATTTGGCACTGAATGTCCTCTTTATCCCAGATGATATTGAGATCCTTGTAGACTTGCACGTTCTGGCTGTAGTGTTGGGGACTAAGAGAAAACGATTCTCTCGCCAAGCAAGCTACGAGCATAGAGCGCAAATCGTCGTCTAGTACGTTTTCGACTATAATCTTCACGTTCTCTGGCTTGGCACTAGACCATACCATGACAGAGAAGTTCTCAAACAGGTACTGTAGAAATGGCTTCAGATACGGGCGGGATACCAGGCGAGTTGCTTGTTTCCGCGGATTCGGGCGGTGTATGAGAGTTCCGTTGAGATCGAGAATAACAAGCACTCGATCGGGAGGATTAATAACAAAGGGCTCCTCGGCGGCTTGCGCAAGATACTCGTGGGTAGGTGCCGGGCCCGCAAGCATGATCTTTTTGTCCTTGCTCTTTTCGCCCTTGTTAGCATTGTCAGGTGCAACAACCACATTTTGCACAGCGTGAATGGCTACCCTTTTCTGTTTACCCTTCTTGGCCTTGCGGGGTGCATCAACCACAGGTTGCACAGCGTGAACGGCATCTTTCCCACCCTTGTCCTTCTTGTTCTGTGGCGACACCTTGGTTCGAGCCGAGTTCGCTTTCGGAATGAACGTGTTGGCAGTAGCCCTATTTCGCTTGTTAATTCGAGAGCTCCGAGACTTGTATGCCCGAGAAGAGTGTAGAGAGCCATACTGGACCTGATTTGGGGTAGACTCATGTGGCAGATGTTGGGGCTGCTGGGAGGCCCGGTGGAAGTTGATTGCCTGCGAGCCTGAATTGCCTACCTGGTCAGAGGGATGCACCTGGCTAGAGGGATGCACCTGGCCAGAGGGATGCACCTGGCCAGAGGGATGCGCGTGGCCATTGTAGAAAGCGACCGCATCTCTGTTGTATTGCTGGTACATAGCTCCAAGCTGCTGCTGCGGCTGCTGCTGCCAGTTGAGACCTTGCGCTGGATATTGCTGGTACATGGCTCCGAGCTGCTGCTGTTGCTGCCAGTTGTGGCCTGTGGCTGGATATTGCTGGTACTGCTGATTATTCGCATAGTTCGAATAGTACTGGGTGTAGTGAGCGTATTGCGCGGCGTACAAATTGTTGATCGCATTCCATGGCGGTAGCGGTGGTGCCTGCTGTTGCTCTGAGCGTGCACCCCAGCGATTTGGGCCCTGCTGCTGTTGCT
The DNA here is from genome assembly GCA_010093585.1 of Melanomma pulvis-pyrius CBS 109.77. Classification (NCBI taxonomy): domain Eukaryota; kingdom Fungi; phylum Ascomycota; class Dothideomycetes; order Pleosporales; family Melanommataceae; genus Melanomma; species Melanomma pulvis-pyrius. The sequence continues at coordinate 43,516 of MU001990.1, forward strand.
GCTGTGAGCCTGAGCTGTCCAGATCCTGTTCATTCATGTTGACTGTCTTCTGTAGTCTGCCGCCAGGGGCGCGGTCCTGGCCGACGGTCTTGTCGATAGTGTTAGTTGCGACTTGAGAGTCGTGGAGCTGGAGAGAATACCGTGGGATGGCTGAAATCATGGAGCAAACGGCGCGAACTGGCTTGGCAAAATATTCGTGTTTGCTTGGTGAAGAACTGGGGCATCAACTGCGGACGGTGAAGGTAGAGGTGAAGGCGGTGGCAGTGATATTGGTAAAGGCTCGCTGCCTGGCAAAGGCGTCGCGCGTCGGCGCCGGCGGTATTGATCGCCGGTGCACGGGCCATGCGAAAGTGGGATACCGAAAAGTTGAACCGACCTTCGACCTCTACATCTCCAGGCGCATATAGTGGCATACTGCGGAAACAACTCGATCCTTTCGACCACATCCCATAATTGTTTCTTCAATCAATCGGCCACAGATATCCTGATTCGCTTGCGCCAATGCCTCTCTCAACGAAGCTTAACCGCACGCTGCGGGCCGAGGAGGAAGACACAGACGATGAGGAGTACTACGAGGTTACCGACCGATCATCTCCATCTGTGATAGAAACGGGTGACGGCGCAGACATAATAAGTTCTGGCTCCGAAGACGAACAAGGCGGAGCTGCGCAGGAGGGCGAGGATCAGGTGGGTATTTTGGGCGAGGTGCAGCATACGCAAGCTAAAACTCACAAGTCAGACGAGTCCGACGAGGACCAGTATGAGGCGCGACTGAGCAAGGTGTCATTTGGAGCGTTGGCCAAAGCACAGGAATCCCTCTCCAAAGAGCAATCCAGTCGAAAGAGAAAGCGCGACGACGGCACATCTACGTCACAGGAGGACAAGCTGCAAGCACTGCGGGAGAGGCTGCGGGCGCTGAAGGCGGAGAAGCTTGCAGCAGTTCCGACAAAGTCCAGCAAGAAACCCAAGACATCTACAAAGACATCTGCAAAGACATCCACAAAGGCCAAACCAACACAAGACGAGGATGACGAGGATGAGGACCAGGCGTCAGATGGTGACTCGTCTGACTCTGGCGGAGCGCCGTTCGCGCGTTCCAGCAAGCATGCGCCGAGAGTCCAGTCCAGCAAACGTGCCGTCACTCGAAGGCGGACTGCAGTCGAAGTCAAGAAACCGGTCTTTCGAGACCCCCGTTTCGACCAGCTCTCTGGAATAGGACCCAACGAAAACACGCTGAAGAATCGATATTCCTTCCTTGACGACTATAGGGCGTCTGAGATGGCAGATCTGCGAGCCACCATCAAGAAGACTAAGAACGAGGCGGAGAAGGCGCAACTGAAGCGACAGCTGCTGTCTATGGAGTCGCAGCAAAAGGCGAAAGAGGCAAAAGACAAGCAACAGGAGGTAGTGCAGAGGCACAAGAAGCAGGAGAAAGAGTTGATCAAGGAGGGGAAGCAGCCATTTTACCTGAAGAAGGGTAAGCTACGCTTTCTCATGCTATTATGTTCATTCTCGTCTCAATTCCTATTCCGATTATCAACCCTCCACGCAAAGCTCCACCCTATCAGTATGCTGACCACTCTCTAGCCGAGCAAAAGAAACTCGCCTTGATCGACCGCTTCCAGAACATGAAGTCGAAGCAGCGCGCTCATGTTATCGAGCGTCGCCGCAAGAAGACCACAGCGAAGGAGAGGAAGAATATACCAGCAGACCGTCGGGCAGCTTGAAGATGTCTAACCCACGAGTTATAGTTATGTACAGTACATTAAAGAGCTAGAGAGTCGGCTGTGTGTTAAAGACAAGGGCTGTTTCATCTGCCTCTAAAGATTTTCATGCATGTCTGTTGCAGAGCTAATTTGGCTGTACGCCTTCGATTCCCCACGGGACCTCCTGCATCGTGAGAATCCAGCGTCCTTGTCAAGTTCCACATTTCACGAGCAAGAAAACTCGGCTCCAATCCATAGAGGTAAGATGATGGTATGCCCACCAGCCACCACGGCTCGACTTTCCACACATATCAACGCCACCACGCCATCCACTTTCCGAGACCCAACAACGTGCAGAACTGCTTTTGCATGCTCGCATGAGATTGGTGTCGCGATCGCCATGATCCCTGATGGCGCAGCCAAAAGCTGCGGGGATGGCGTTGCAAGCAGGGATTATCAAGGCCGCTGGCGCGACACTTCGTCATCTACGTCATAGCGATGATGCAGGAGCTCCCAGCCTCTTCTCGACGTCCTTTATCAGTCGCGACGCGGCCACCTGAGGCGTTGGATCTTGTAATTCGCTTTTGCATTCCTGTTCCTGAGCTGCCTGCGATTTTGGGAGTTCTAGCATCGCTACTCGACTTCCTTTCTTCCCATACGGGCACTCGGATACGCTAACCAACTATACTTTGTTCCTGGTCGCGAACAACCTCATCTTCACCATGCCGGACGCTACACAGGAAAAGCCGCTCCACGAGTACGCCCCCTCCAACCCACTCTCCCAACCATCCCGCCGCCTCCAAACTGCATCCCCTCCCACATCTACCCCCGCATCCCCACTCCCAACCCACCACTAACCCTCCCCCAGGCTCCTCTCCCGCTCCATGGTCGACATCTACGTCGGCCCCTCCAACACGCACTGGATCCTACACGAAAAACTCCTCTGCCACCACTCCCCCTTCTTCCGCACCATCTTCTACAAAAAAGGCAGCACAACCACATCCTACGGGCTCCCCGACGAAGAAGATGCGCCCTTCAAAACCTTCGTCGCCTGGCTCTACTCGGCCTCGCTCCCCGTTCCCCGCGAGGAAGCCGACCTCGGCCTCCTTCTCGACCTGTACCTCATGGCGGAGAAATTCCAGTGCCCGGCCCTCGCCGCCGACGTGCTGCTCGTCGTGCGCGAGTGGTACAAGTACAGCGGCACGTACCCAGGCCTGCGCCGCGTGCAGTACGTGTACGCGAACACGGGGCCCGACAGCCCGCTGCGCGTCATGCTCGTGCATTCCGTCGCGCGCATGCTCGCGCTCGACGCCGACATCAAGCCCCACTGGGACAAGGCGCTGCGCAAGAACGGCGTCCTGGCCGTCGACATCATCCGCGCGGTGCAGGAGTGGCGCCTCGACGACGACGTCGTGCCCGATGCGCGCGAGGAGCCCGAGCTCGCCGAGGACCTGGTCGATGTCGAGGCCGAGGTCGCGGAGCAGCAGAGGGCCGAGGCCGCCGACGACGAGGAACAAGAAGAAGAGGAGGAGGAGGATGAGGACCTTACGGTCGTCGGGTCCCCCGATGTCGCGCGCCGCCCGGAGCTCAAGGGGAGGAGGTCGACGGCGCGCGCGGGGGGCGCCGCCGCCAAGGGGCTGCCGAATGGCACCGCAAAGTTGGGCGCCGCAGACGGCTTCAAGCAGATGGCGAATGGGCTTACGAACGGGGACTATGGCACCCTTCATTGAGGTGGCAAAGGGGCGGGGCTCTTTCACGCGTCTTTGGAGGTCGAAATCGATATTGGAATGAAGTCGATGTCTCGTTGCTTTTGGGATTAATTTGTAGGGGGGATGATGCGGGACGAGTACATGTGCGTGCGCGCGCGCGCGGGGAAAAAGGCGTTGGTCTGCATTTACGACGGTTTCTGTTTGTTCTGCGGGGTTAATGTAGGGGGTGGGATGATATGATGCTCGCTGTCTGTCTGTCTGTCTGTCTTCTTCTTCTTTGCATGTCTTACTATTTATCACACACACATCTTTGGTCATGGGATTGGCTTGGGTTCGGGGTGGGTAATTTGGCTATCTACACGGCTGCTGGGCAAAATGCTATCCACACGTCTTCTCTCATCTCTGGCTCCTCCTGACGACGTGTTTCCTTCTCGCTGTACTGGCTTGGCCATGGAGCCTAGCCCGGCCTGCATCCTACCATACCATACCATACCATACTATACCGTGTACACCCCTTATCTGAGGCGCACTCACCGCTGCAGACCTCGACCGATCCGCCCCCAATCGATCATAGAGTTGATTGAGACGCCCGTTCTCCACTCCACCCGTGACTTTTCGAGGTTACTAAGGGTTTGTTTGCCGTGGAAGAGATCCGCACGTAAGCGATAGTGTAGCACAAACGGGGTCTGCGAGGGAGAGGAGAGGGGGGACGGTGCGACAGGGTCGGGCCGTCGGATGGGACGCAACGTGCTCGTTGGCGGGTGTCTGGTCTCTGGTCTCTGGATGGGGAAGAGCGGTAATGGCGAGGGAGGGAGGGAGGGAGGGAGGGAGGGTCAAAGCGGGGCTGTGGGTGTGGTTAGGTGGATTGGAGCGAAGGGAGTGACACCGTGGTTGACCGAGGTGGTGGGTGGTATGTTGGAGGTGATGGTGTGGTTGTGGTTGGACGGATAGGGGTGGTACGGTGTTCGAGGGATGGAGGCGGTGTGTTTGGGTTTGGTACATGTTCTGTCAGGAGGAAGAAGATGAGAGGGAAGAGGATGTAAATTGTTTCCAAGACTGCCATTCTATAGGTGTCGAGTGAGGAAGGTGTGCGCGTTGAGACTATTGGTCTTGTCTCGGGGTGAGATCGTGCTTAGACTTGACAATTAGTACAGATTAGTTGAAGTCAAGAAGTGAAGATGAGTATAGATGATTGGCGTGTCAACATGACAGTAACACCGAGCCTCGGGAAGCTAGACTTTGAATCTGGCCGCGGTCTCTACGTGGCAAAGGGGTTGATGCCAGCCGAGTGTTGTCGCTAGAATTTGGACTCGAAGGATGCGTACATAGTTCGTCCCACGCGAGCATGCTGTGATCTCAGCTCCCATTGGCCTGGCTAGGCCAGCGGCAATACTCGTCTCAACGCGCTTGTCGTACTGAAGTCAAGTCTTCGGGAAGCATTGTGACATGGTCGCGAAAACAGCCACAAAACGACCCGCCCGAAACGGATCTAGCGAAAGACCCTCTGCAGCTACGAAAAGGGCAAGAAGCAGACGAGAAAGGCGTGTGACCTACCTGAACCAGCGTAGACGCAACTCGACCGCACAGACGTCCAGTAAAATCCCCGACAATTGTCTGATCCTAGCCAAGTCTACGGTCCCGCGCTTCCACGACCTCTTCTCGAGTCCAGACCGTCAGGGAAAGACGGCCATCCCAAAAAGTGTCCACGTACATAGCATGTGCATGTGCGTGCAACCGCACGACGGGGAGAGAATATTGGCGTAACAGCTCATCCTATCCGCGTCGAACGAGCGCGATGATGGAATGTGATAGAGAATGTGAGAAACGTGAGACAGCAGATGGGAGGGGAGGGAGGTTCCACGGCAGCGTGGTGCAGGCGCCGGATTGGCGCGGGCGCGGGGAGCTTCGGATAGACGAGGAAGAGGAACGGCGCGTGAAGGGAAGTATCAGAGTGAGAGGCGGCAGGACTTTCAGAAGAGCGGATTGATGATGTTTGGGAGGAAGGAAAGTAGGAGCAGAGTGAAGTGTCATGGGCGGACATGGCGGTTGAGAAGTCGAGATATCAAAAGCGTCATGTAGATGGGAGACAATCTCGCAGATTCGTCAAACCAAGGTCGCATCCCCTCGCATTGAAGGCGGCACCCTGTTGCCGGCCAATCGCGCGACCTGCTCTCGCTGGACGCCAAGGCAGGTGCGTCAATATGAGATGGCATCCAGAGTGGCCGAGTGCGAGTCGAGCATGGCGATGCCACGGTCGTCGACGATGCTCGAAATAGACGTGGAGGCAATATAGGAAGACAGGAGATAGAGTCGGGCGATCAAGGGCCGCTGCACGCACGCATGCAGATCCGTTTTGATTTTGCAGACCTTGTCCCGGCCTCTCGGTTGGTTGTTGTCAGACCCACCGGTTCCATATGGAGAATGTTTGCTCAGGCTACAGGAGGGTAATTATCCAGCTGTGGCCCATGGGGCTGGCGTCTGGACTGCGAATCGAGTCCGAGGCGTGCCTGGCTATGGACTGGGGATAGGGTAAATAAGGAAGAAACGGAGGGAGACGAGCAGAAGCGAGGGATAAGATGGACGTTATAGAGGGACGTTATAGAAACAACTCTCCGTCGACGACTGGCGTCGATGGTATTCACAGGAGACACGGTGGAGGGCTTGGGCGCAGACAGTCCGGGGCGCTGGGGGTGGGACGAAGGTGGCGGTCAGTCTGACTGGGTGCTGGTGCGCGCAGAGGTTTCAGACGGCGGAGGTTGGGCATAAGCAGAAGCAGGAAGCAGAGAATGGTTGGGGTTTGACGGATTTGACAGTCGACCAGAAGTGGCGGATGGGAGGCAGCCGAGGCAGTGGGTCTGCTCACGTGGATTGCATGGGACATGGAGAGGGGGTTTGAGGAGGATTTCAGGAAGATTCAGGAAGATTGAGGAAGATTCAGGAAGATTTCAGGAAGCATCATGTGCAGTGGTTGCTGAGGGACGAGTCGTGGCGTCTCGGAGGGCACGATTTGGCTTGTGATGGTACGTGATGGGAGGCGCGGCGCTGGTGCTATATGGAATATTGACGGGCTGCAGAGTGCAGCGGGTGGAGAGCAGGGCAGGAGGGATTTAATCAATCTCACGCGCGCACGTCTAAAGATACGCGGGCGTGAATTGCTCGATCGGGGACGGGCCCAAGAGGGCAAGACGCGCGGATGGGCGAGCGAGGTGCCTATTCAGTACACAGCACTGCACAGGATGCTAAGCGCCGCGAGGACAGGCGGGCTCGTGTTGGTGGGTTGGGTGTGGGCGACGAGGTGTGCGGACTCTGGGGCCTGTTGGGGGCGCTGAAACGGCAGAGATTGGTGTTTCGAGGCGTTCGCCATGTGCGGTCGAGGGCGGCCGGTTTGGGCGCGATCAAACCCCAAGTGCATCGCGGGCGCTGGCTCATGCGACGGGCTGCGGAGGCGTGAAACAAGGGCACACGGCCCAGCAGGCGGCAGCGGCAGCGCGCGCGGTGATTGGGCGGGGGCAGATATTGGACGATTGCGGTGGCAGCTGAGTGGTGCTGAGTGTGAGTAGTGAGTGAGTGAGTGAGTGAGTGAGTGGGCGTCTCAGCGAGTTGGCCGGCTGTGATGCACTGCGAGCCACTGCGAGCTAGAGTCTACGCTGCTCGCCCAAACACGCCGACGACAGCGCGGTGCTGTTGCTGTCCATGTCCCTGGCCTCCACGGCCCTTGTCCCCCAGTCCCTTGTCCCCAGTCCCTTGTCCCCACTCCCCATGGCCCAGCCTGCTCAACACCGCTCCCTGCTCGCTCCCAGCATCAAGTCCGTGCTTTCCATTTTTATCCCCTCCGCGCCCGCAACACCCTCTCTCCGCTCCCAGCCCACGCTCCACGCTCCACGGCCTCACATCCTCCAGCCCTCCCATCCTCCTCCCCCTCCTCGCTCCGCGCGCTGCTCAGCTGCCCCGTCCGCCCTTTGCGCTGTCGCCGCCGCCTGAGCCGCACTGCTGCGCCCGTCGCCGCTCCCCGCCCGCCCGTTTGCGCCCACGCCTGCTGTTACACCGGCTCCAATCCTACTTAGCTGAACCATCCTTCGACACGTAGTGTTGCGGGCCCTCCCCGACATTGCTGCGACACACCCTCTCATCTGCTTGTCCCTCGACACCCCTCCGCACTCCGACACTACCACAGCACCATGTCCACCGCCGTCGCTGCCCCGGTCTCTGCGGCCCATGCGCCCTCCGTCCTCGACGCCGTCGGCTCCTCGAGGACATATGCCGCCATTGCGCCCTCCACTTCGTCGCCTCACGTCGTGACGCCCAACTCCAAGAGCTCCAAACTGGTCACCGAAAATGCTTCACCTACCTCTTCCAGTGACAGCTCCTCGCACCAGCTCAGAGCGGAGGGCAAGCGCTCACCACTTTCGTATGTCTCTTGTCGTCCCGACTCCTTCTTCCACTTCTTCCTTCCGTCCTCCCTCCTCTTCTTCTTCTTCCTCCTCCTCCGCCTCCTCTGCCTCCCATTCCGCTTCCCCTCCCAGACAAGATGGCCTGTCTAACCGCAAGTCTGCACGCAGGGCACGGGGTCCCCCAGCACCCAGGATAGTCGTCAAGAAAGAGCCGTCGTCGCCAGACCTCACCACCTCCCGCCACCGACCCAGACGCCTCGACCTCTCCACCAACCACACCATCGTGCACTCGTCGGGCGCCCTCACCGCGCGCCCCGCCCCCATGAGCTCAAAGGACAGTGCCACCATCATGCAAGACGTCGGACTTGCCTGTCTGTCCCCGGGCTTCCACACCCAGGACCCCACCATGCGGGAACAGCTCCAGAGAAGCATCGACGTGAGGGAGAGGCAGCGCCAGATCATCGAGCAGCGCCAGAAGCACGGCGGCAAGGGCCCGCAGGACGACGACTCGGCTCGCCCGGACGCGAATCCGTTCCAACGCAGCATGGACACACCCACCAGCTCGCGAAGAAAGAGGCCTCCGCCCGGACTCACCATTGCGCCTCCGTCTCACCAGCAGTTTGCCAACGAGCGTGTAATCCAGTCGGCGCCAATCAACCAGTCCTTCACCGGCCTGCGCAACCTCCCACCGTCCCGCCATGTTGCCAACGGCCCATCAAATCTCTCGCAGACGTCGCATATCCATCACGTACCTGCCCAGCAAACAAACAACCGACTGCCTCCCATCTCGGATGTGTTCCCCGAGCCCCTCGGCGCCCCTCGCAGCCACTACAACAACAACAGCCCCGGCAACTCGTCGCATTCAAACCACCAGCCTCCCCTGCCGTCGCCCGGCTTCGCCCAGCACCACCAGCAGGGCCCGCAGTCGGCTCGTCCGCGTGAGTACAAGTCCGCCGAGGAGGCTGTGCACTCTCTGTCGGGAGGACGCGAGGATCTCCTGCCCCGCATCGTCCACTACGGTGGCCACCAACCCCCAACCCCGCCGTCGCCCATGCCGAACAAGAATGCATCTCAGCCTTACCCGCAAAATATGGATCTCCACCGCAGCGGCAGCTCAAGGAGACGAGGACGCGACGAGTACGAGCGGGATATGGGAACGCCACCACTCGGCCGCCAACAACCACGTGTCGGCCCTTTCGGCGAAGGCCGTGACACTCCGGAAACCCAGCGGAAGAAGAAGGATGAATTCATTCAACTCTGCGCCAGGGCTTGGGATCTTTTCCACTCGTGACAATAGTCCCGCTTCTTCAGGTGGCGTAGTGCTCTATTGTACGGTGGCTTAGATCCCCCCCATGGTCACGTTGAACCAGGCGCGTTTGGAGTTGGGAACGGGCTAATACGTCCTTGTGGCGGGCTCTCGCCATGTTTTCTTTTCAGTTTTGCGCACGTTTCGGGTCTTTACTTTGTTTTGTCGTAAGATCTAGCCCTCGCTTTACCTCTCACTATTCTCGCTACCTCTGGCACGCGCGCCCCTTATTTTCTACCCATCACCACCCCTCAAAAGCGCCGGCAATCTAATAGGGCATGCACGGATATTCATTTTTTGATTCCCCTCAATTTCTTATTCTCGTCTACTTCCGTTCTGTTTCTCATGCGTCTATTTGAGACGTGAAGATGCAGCAATGGGAAGGATTTGGATGTTGCTCACCGTCATGATGCACTGGTGTGTTCAGGATTCTCTGATGAAACATACTCGGTCTCATGTCTTTGTCTATGTATGGACGGAAACGTCTTTGGTTTGGGAACCACGCAACATCATTTTATTGGCTGTGCGTTTACTTCGCGCCCACTACCTTTTGGAGTCGGGCTGTACGGCTGTTTCGCGTTCGCTTCAATTCTCAAGGTTGGATTTGTATATTCGACCTATTTCACTAGGGGGCGCACTTTGTTTCATTTGTTCATTTGGTCATTTGGAGATTTGGAACGTGGATTGGGGTGGAGACGTGGGGACGAAGCAGGGAACGAGGACGATGGATTGATTTGGATGGGTCAGGGATGGGCAAGGAGCATTAGGGATGGATGGATGGATGATGCAGGTACAGGTAGTTTTCGGTAACTACAAACAGCGATGATCGTTGAAGCGAAAGAAATTCACATGTTCAAACTCTCCAAAAATCCCCATTTCCCAAAGCAGTCGTGATTATGCGCATTACACTACGCCACACACGCCACAGGTGCTTTGAAAGGAAATTGGAACATGGACGAGGACCCTGATCTACAGTACATCAATGATTTGCGGCGCGCTGCTGTACCCCTCTCCCAATCTCATTTCGATAAAACGATAAGCAAAGAGAAAAGTTTGATTAACAAATAATGCTCGACCGAGACATGCACGCACGCATGCACGCACGCACGCACGCAACTTGATTCTGATTTTCCATCTTTTCTTACATGGATGCAATAGTTATTATATATTACGTGTGCGAAGATGGGGGGTCTTGATCCATACATGACTTGCGACTTGCGACATGACATACGGTACACGGTACGCGGTACGCGCTCCTGGCTTCGTTTCATCGAGGTTATGAGGGGCTCGGTTTGCGTCGCTTCGGTTCCTGCGTGGTACGTACAGTGGGGGGCGGTAGGGAGCGGCGGCTCCAATGCAATGCGATACGAGACAAGGCAAGGCAAGACAAGGCAAGGCAAGGCAGTGCCTTTGACAACGTCTGTGCTGAAATGGCTTCGCTGAAATGGCTTCGCTGGAATGGCTTCGCTGAAATGCATCGTCACTGACCCAAACGTTGGGCGAGTATCAAATCAAGTCAAATCAAATACAATACAATCAAGTCAACCGATCGCCGCAAAAGTCTGAAACGCGCGTTTCGAAACGGGGGGAGGGG